>PVIU01004699.1:0-23135 GCA_004026605.1 Ondatra zibethicus
GGTAAGGATCTGAATAGAGAATTCTCAACAGAGGATGTTCGAATGGCCAAAAGATACTTAAGGTCATGTTCAACTTCCTTAGCAATCAGGGAAATGCAGATCAAAACAACTTTGAGATACCATCTTATACCTGTCAGAATGGCCAAAATCAAAAACACCAATGATTCCCTATGCTGGAGAGGATGTGGAGTAAGGGGAATTCTCTTGGAATCTTTAGACTCTAAAGATTCACTTATATAGCAGAGGTATTTTTATGGTGCCTTAAAACACTGTTTAGAAGTCTAGTGTATTGGGTTTTACTCAGTTGCCAACTGGCCACAGTTAAATTTGGCACATTCTTATGCTAATCAATTTAATTAACAAAAACCTGCCCTAATGTTGATTTCATAATCCCTGGGACTCAAAACGTAAGGAAAGTAAATTTTTGACATACTTATGGACAAGTAGCTTTTATCAGTTTTGGAGTTATGTTCCTTTCCTCCATGAAGACCACACAGAGACCCACATACTCCAGCACTTACCGCCAGGTACTGTGGGGTAAGTCCGCCCAGCCCTGTCAGGTTCCCCCAAGTGGCAGTGTTGAGCTGTTGCATCTGCTGTGCAAGCTGCTGCTGGAGGCGTCTTTGCTCTTTGTCCTTCTGAGTGTCAGCAAACTTCACCACGATAGGTGAAGAGCAGCCCTGTGGTCAGACACATTGGAAAGTGAAGAGGGTGTTACAGCCTGATTGGATCCCTTTATAATATTCAGTCATCATTGGATTTATCCTTCTTAACTATCTTGGGGCACATGGAATGGTCTGGAATGGTTTAAAATGGTTTGATATTCCTTCTTCTCTGTATGGTACCATCAACAGAAGACTTCATATACTGCCACTGGTTTCTTTAGTGGGATCTGTTGATTGGTGAAGACACTTATTACACTGTCTCTTCTCTCTTCATGTGTCTTCCTTCAACTTTCCAGGACTTCCTTCAAGACAAAGACCTTATCTTTAATTAAACTTCAGGGTTTGCTTGACTTAAAGATAGCTTGTTGGTGTGTCTGCCATTTCTATAAATGGGTAGAGGATAAAGGGACAGAAATCGCAATTGGAATGAAAATATCTCACTCATTTTTTACCATTCATTTATTTTCGGTTATGTATTTATGAACACTGGAACAATGAAAATAATTTTGACACAATAAAAGAAAGAAGTGAGTTTCATTTTAGGAACATGGATGAAGGACAGAGATATAAAAAATACATATAGGCACTAATCAAAGTAATTATTCACATGTTCTCAGAAAGGTCTCTTTTCCTCCTTCCATGTTCTATTCAAAGTCCCCAGAGCAAACCAAAAGATCCAGAAGCACATTTTTTCTAGTCAAAGAGATGTCTCTTAAATGGCAGGAGAAGGAGTTTACATGGTTCTTTTCTCTATTAATTTCACCAATCTACAAGTCTCATTCAGTTTTAGTTTCCTTTAAAAGGTAAGGAGTAAAAATAGTGAGAAAGACATGGTCAAAGGTTGTATAATAAAATAAACTAATTTTTGAGTTAGATATAATCTTTGGGAAAATATTAGCCTAATACTTTAAGCAGGATCATCCTATCTCAAACACCCTTGAAACATCTGCTACTTGGTAAGAAGGCAGCAGAAAAATGTCCTCCTTCCCGAGCCTTTTGTCTTGATATGGAGCATGAAGCACATTCCATCATCATTCTGTTCCATTTTGCTGAGTTTTTTTTTTTTAAAAAAGGTATTTTGACCCAAGTAATTAAATAAAATCTATTATGTGATAACAGCCTTCTCTCACAAAAGATATATTCCTATTTAAATGAACTTTCCCCCTCTATTCCAATTGGGTCATTTTACTTTCTTCTAAAAGACAAACTTGCATGCTTTTATCACTTTGGGTAGTTACTGGGCAGTTAGCTGTGCATTAAGGCTATCAAGTTTGTTATTTAAGAAAGTGAGGTGACTGCTTCAGTGTGGAACTTCTAGTCTATCAACCTATAGCTCTGGGAAGCAGACTCATGGTACAGAATGTTATAGGTCAATAAATTACATCTCTTATAACATTTCCATCATTAAAAAAATCCAATATGCCTTTTTCTTTAATAAATATTTCAATACTTTATTACTTCTTAAATGAGAGCAAAATACTCTGAAGATGAAAATAGCACAGAGAAGTTTTGCATGGAGAAGTTCTACTGCTGCATCAAATGTGTTCTATAACGAATGACAGCATCTTCTCCTAATAGTACATTTAGTGATTTCTTGTTATTAAATATGAAAAAGGCATAAAAGCAGAAAAATTAGGTAAATAACTGTAGCTTTAAATGTGACTTGTCTAAGTCATGAAAGAAAAACAAGTGGGCATAGTGTAGAGGAAAATGGGGAAATAGATGCTATATCCATGTTTAAAAACAAATCTTTGAACAGTCACATCATTTTAAGTTAAATAATGTCTGACTTAAAGCTGTGTACCAAAGTCCTGAAAATAATGTAATTAGTTAAAAATCAAACAAACAACCCTAGTTGTATGATTATAGTAGAACGGCATGGCATGCACTGTTCTGCTTATAAGTCAATTTTTGTAAATCAAACTGAGGGTCCTTTGTTTAAACATGGGCATCCAGTTTTAAAAAGGTGTATACCAACTCTGATGGAATCACAATAGAGATCTTAAAAATAAACCGGGGCCAGCCTTATATAGTGTTTTTTTCACATGAAAGCATCTTGCACTTTGGCTTTGGTTCATCCTGGTTCTGCCTTGTATCTTGAGCTCTTCTACAGTAGAATGAGAGACTCAGGCCATACAGGCATTCTCTATGAACTCATTTGGGGATGGCAGCACTTATAACTGTCAAAAGAACTTAGAAACCTTATGTGAGGGGAGATATATTTTGGTATAAATCTCTCAATTATAGGAAATAAAAAGTTATATGCATGTATGTAAATAAATATATATGAAAACTGTTTTCTTAACAGCACTTTCATTTTAATGTCTAAACTGAAAAATAGCTGGAAATCCACAAATCTAGAGCAGTTTACAAGAAAGGGGAAGTCAAAATATCAGTAATGTGACTGCATGGTATGCAAGATTGAAATCCTGCTTATTATTTTCTATCATGTTTGATTTTCACCCATGCTTGCCTTCAGGTGGGGTGGGGGTGGGATTGTCTTAAAAATGCATTGCACTGCAAGGAAAACACATTAATTATATATGTTAGAAATATCAAAGTAAAAATAAATGTTCAAAAAAGACAACAGGCTTTGCAATGCTGATGTCACAACTCAAAAAAGTACAGTAAACACTTAATGACAAAGCCATGCACACCCCTCCAACCCTTTCCACCCACCTTCTTAATTAATATATAGAAGTTTCCCATAAAACATGACGCATAATGATTACTTAGCTCCCAGCATGCTTTGGAAGATGCAGCATTGCAAAAACAAAAACAAACGAACAAACAAACAAACAAAAAAGTCCCCAAAATAAAACCCCAGTTACAGGGGGATTTTAAAAAAGGAAGCTCAAACAATTACTAGTTTTTGCACATTAAATAAAATTGAAAGTATTTTTGTTCAAATAGGAAAACACAGCTTCAGATAACACCACAAGGCCACCACCTCTAGGAAAGTCACCCATACACAGATACAGTGTACATAACACAGCAGCACATGCACTCTCGAATGATTCTACCAGACGATACAGAGTAAGTGATGGCAGGTCACTTTTGGAATGTTCTTGTGCAAAATTCTGAAAGGCCACGATCCAAATCACAGACTGAGTACAGAGAGCCGTGCGTCTCCACCTGTGGCATATTTCACATTGCTGATTCTCCTGTTTAAGTCACAACCTCTTAAGAGATTGGACTTGAGCCCATGTCTTTCTTGTTTACCTTTAAGTAAAGGGACAAATCTGATTTTTCAGGAGACTGAAAATTAGCATGTCATTGTTAAATAGGAGCATTATTAACTTTTTGAATCTTTCTGAGATGAAAAAATAATTCTTTAGTCAAGTGATTTATTATAGCAGCAATCTGAGGTGGGGGTTGTTCAGCTTAGTCCATACCAATCCTGCTGTGGGATATGTACTCAATCCTGTAGGTCCAGAATGACACTTTGCTTCAAGTGTCTCATAGCTCAGGACCTGTGTTACTCCAATTAAAGGCTCAAAAGACAGCTGTAGGGCAAGTGAGAGGTTTCACTAAGGTGCATTTCAAGTCATCAGGGAGAAATGCAAGTGGAAAGAGAGAAGAGGGAAAGGGGGCAAAGAGGGGAACAGAGAGGGGGGGATGAATATGAGTGAATGAAAAGCGAAATGGTGAAAGTTTAAATCTGTGATTGTCATGTGAACAATCCACACAGGAGAGAACTGCTTTACCATTCCCCATCATTTGCACAAAGAAAACAAAGAAAGGGCAGATGATACAGTACCTCCATGGTCTGAGACTGATGCATGGCTTTGATTGCATTCTGTGCCATTGCCCTTGTAGAAAATGTGACAAACGCACAGCCTGTGGGAAACAAGGGGACAGGGAGCAGGAAAGACAAAAAACAACAAGACAAAAGGGTTGGACGCTTGTTAAACCAACACAGTCTACGAGAACTGCCACAAGACGACACTGTTCTCAGTAGTACATAAAAATAAACAGCTTCTCTCTTCGACTTCGTCTTATTTGCTTTTTATCCACAGTGCTGAATTGCTAATCCGACCAAAGCAGAACAATGTGTTCATCAGCATTCTTTTAAAGGGAACTAGGGAGCATGGTTGTGTACTTTTCCCCCCACAACATTTGAAAGTAGCAAGAGATAACTTGCATTTTCTAAGTTAAAGGTGGGCTACTTTCTATCTTCTCCTTGTCTGAGAGCATGCACACACCAGGCTGTTGTATTTTAAAATCTATCACTGAATTTTAAGAAGTAAATAAAGAATTCATCACACCAAGGGTAAATAAGCAAATAAATTTCAAGATCTCAGAATGTTAACAATTAAATATATCTAACCCATCTCGGATAGTTAGAAACATATATAAATAGAAATTGATGCTTTTCAAATGTAAACAAATATACTAAATCCATTACAAAGTAGTAACTACTAATTAGCGACAAAACAAACTATTACTTTGAGAAAATTCAACAGTGCATATGAAATAAATTATAAAAACTGTAATTTGTACAAAAATTTTCATGACTTTGGAAGCTATAATTTTCTGAAAGGAATCAGAGATTTGACCTAAAGTTTAACACATACAAGACAATGTACATTTCTCTGAACATCTACTATGAGACCTGTAAAGCTTTCTGTGTTTATTTTATCTAGTGCTATAAAACTGCTAGTGTATATAGTGCTGGTTCCTGCTTCCGATAGCAGCACTGGCCGCCACGCAGGTCACCACTTGAAATAGACGGCTCATCGCCCTTTGTACTAATAAAAACACTGCCTTGTAGAATTTACATTTTATCCATCATATACCCTTGGGCTTCTTAGAGAAAAAGGCTGTAAAATTAATGCAGATTTAGGCTGATTTTATAATAATACCACAGCACACTAAAAGCTTAGTGAAAGCAATACAGACTTATTTCATTTATGATCTCTAATGACTTTAAAAGTGCATTGATTTTCAGCTTCTTTTGCCTTGCACAGTTTGAACTTAGGTATCAGCGAATAATTTAGTGTTCCACTCAATTTCCTCAAAACATTATTATTACTACTTAAAAGATTTCCAAATGAAGCAGATCTAAACACTGAGACACTGAAACCTATTGTCACTTCAAAGCAGAATGCATGAAAGCAGAATTCTGGCATCAACAGTAGAAGATTGTTGCCCCTGTGACCAATAAACAAAATAGAACATTCTACATTCAAACAGCCAGCAGATTGTTTGGTTTATGTAAATCAATTTGTGAGTCATAAAATACATTTTCTTCTTTTGTCCTACATTATGAACCTGGTAAGAATCTCAAGTCAATACTGCTGTGGTGCCTTCTAATCAAACAGCATTAAGAGAAAGCAGTGCCTGTCCATTATCCCCAATGCACAATGACATCCAGTCATGAATGTAAGTAAATGCGTATGTTTTGCAACATGTTAGCTTTAACATACAAAAGTTCCCAGTACACAGGAAGGTCATCCCATACTTGCCCTACCAGCTGAGCAGGTCTTAAGAAGCAGGCAAGAAGTCCAGCTGTTATGAGTACTGAGGTGCTGCATGTAATTTTCTGACAGAGCATGAACTGACGAAGTCTACTATTCACGCTGCATGTACCCAGACATGTAGCTTTTGCCACCAATGAAAGCAATGGCCTTCTCTAAGAAATCTAGACCATGTGTATAAAATAGCATGTGAGACAGACAACAGTGTCTCCCCTCCACTGGTTTCCATATTGAAGCTGAGATCTAAAATTATACTCTCAAATTTAGCATTTGTTTCAAAGCAATATTCCCTTAAAATGTTACGATCATCACTGACATTACAGAGGAAATAAGACTAAGAGATTTTAATTTTTCCACTTCTTGCCTTGAGACTATAATATGGAGGCCACAGGAAATCATCTAGCAGAGGTATGTTTGAAAGCATGTGAATTCTGCTTTAATAGTCACAAAGATTGTTATATTCACTTCATTTGCTCTTATTAGCTAGGAATGTGTGCCAGACTGAAAGTTTCCAAATGGGGATTAAAGTGCATTAGAAACATGTAAAATGTCAATAAGAATCAATAAGGCACAGTTTGTGCATTTATCACAATTTCACACAAGTAACTTGTAAGTAACTTTGGGAGAAAGATAAAGCAATTAGCAGGCACAATAAAAACTCTATCAACTCAAACCATTGCCCTCTCCTTTAAGAAGCCTTCAGTTAAAAACTCAAGCACTGCTTCTAATTGTACAATCCTAACTCATTCAAAAAAATGATCTGAAAAATAATCTGACTTCTTTAACTTTTTTATCTTACTGGCACTGGTGTAGTCTCCTTAGGGTTTTTTGCCAAGTTCTGTACTGTGTGCTGTGCTCAGCTGCTTAGGAGGAAAAATTACTGTGTCATTAATAAAGTGGGAATACACAGTGAAAAATTTTACACTCAGTGCATCTTAGGACGAAGTTAAGCAACTTAGGAGTTAATTACTTTTTGGGATAGTAAAGCTTGTTAATCTTTGTAATTTCTCTAAATCAGGAGAGGCTGTGGAAGTTGTATGGACAGATTTTAATTTTCTTTTTTTTTTTTTTCAAGACTGGATTTTTCTCTGTAGCTTTGGAGCCTGTCCTGGAACTTGCATTGTAGACCAGGCTAACCTTGAATTCACAAAGATCTACCTGGCTCTGCCTCCTGAATGCTAGGATTAAAGGCCGTGTGCCACCACCACCCAGCGATTTTAATTTTCTTTTCAACAGAAGTACAAACACAGTAGTGGCTGCAGCTTTTGGTCTCCGATGTGTGGCTTTTCACCAACATAGGGTCATTAAGAGTTTTACTATTTAAAACTGTCCACTGCTTTTTCTACAACTGAATCAGAAGGCTTTCTATTGGGCACAAGTATCTTACGTCCTAACTGGTCCTTTCTGCATGCAGTGGCACTGACTGACTCTTGACAGGACTGCACCTGCGATTTTGTAGTGTTAGCCCTTAACTACTGAGGACTGTTAAATGTACTATCTAGGCAATTAGTTCTCTGGTAACCTCAATGCTGGAGAAATTAGACTGAAGGAAGAAAGATACAAGTATTAAAACAATGACACCATATTTCTTTCATTTTTGGTTTTGATAGAGTACTGTGTGTATATATATATATATATATATATATATATATATATATATATATATATACACACACACATGCATATATGTATGACTGTCTTAAGACTCTCAAATAAATAAAAGGGAAAAAATCCTTTTGTGGCTAACCTGCAGTTTAGCTTGCAATTAACTGTCTCCACTTTTCGAATGTCGGAGATTACTAATAGGAATGAGGAATGGAACTTCTCTTATTTCAGTGAGGCTGCCTTCTTGCTGCTAAAACAGATAGATGACTGACTGCAGAAAGGTTTCACAAAGTGATTTCCTCCTACAGGCAGGATCTAAGGAGAGTGCACAAGTGCAAAGGCTGTCATAGAGGATGGCTTCTTGAAATATATCCATCACACTTGCCATTTCAGATGAAAGGGCTTCACCCCCATTTCTTTTCTTTTTCCTTTCCTTTTCTTTTCTGTTTTTGTTTTGAGATGTTTTTCTGTGTAGCCCTGGTTGTCTGTAGAGTGTGCTGGCCCTGAACTCAGAGATCCAGCTGCCTCTGCCCCCTGAGAACTAGGATTAAAGGATGAACTACCATCACCCAGTGAAAGGGCAATCTTAGCTCAGGGGTTCTAACTCTTCTCTCAGTTACCAAGAGAATTTTATAGAACTAGATGAATTTTTGCTTTATACTAAAA
This sequence comes from Ondatra zibethicus, assembly GCA_004026605.1. Classification (NCBI taxonomy): domain Eukaryota; kingdom Metazoa; phylum Chordata; class Mammalia; order Rodentia; family Cricetidae; genus Ondatra; species Ondatra zibethicus. The sequence goes on from PVIU01004699.1 coordinate 8,417, forward strand.
AACAAAGCCCCCCAAACTCCCAAAGTTAGAACTACTTTTAAAAACACAAATGATCCCCGGGTCTCTTAGTTTTTTGTGAAGTTTTTTTCAAAGAGGCACAGTGGCCTTCTATATCTTCAATAGAAGAAACATGATTTTAAGTTACTGTGCATCAAGAAGGAAACCTCAAACTTTGGAAAAACTCACTTATAAACAAATCATCACCTAACAAAGACAATGCAGCCAATTTTTCTTGCTATACCTTTTTAGTACAGGCAGGAATGATCAAACACATAGTACAGCATAATACTTGGACGCATGCATTAGTAATCTAATGTATCATAGGCAATGCTGGGTTAGTTTACTGAAAAATGGCATTGGCACATCAATCATTTATTTATGGCATCTGAATTTGGGTACAGACTACAACCCACTTAGGAACTGGCAAATGTCATTGCTTAGATGAGGCTGGAAGACTATTTTGAACAAGATGGCAAAACATAGTCAGTGTTCCAGGGGACATGGGATGAAAGTTTCCATGTAGATGAATGTTTAGGTACTGTGTGGAAGGGACTACACTGTGAACAAAACAGTCTTCTCCACAAACCTGTCTGAACAGTCAAAAGCCCTATCCTAATATACTACTTGAATACAACAAGGAACAAACAAGGATTTAACTGCTAAACCCAGGCTGTGCTCTTCCTTGAAAGCATTCGTCAAGGGCTTAGAAGGGGAATGTTAGAACACAGCTGGAATACTCTTAAACATGCAGAAGGCAAGTTACCTTAAATGGTAGTGAAGATTTGACTACAGTTTGTGTGAAAGAAAAATGAAATCGACTTTTCCCTGACTCCAAGTTATAGATACTCAATTGCCACTGTGCAGAAAACCCCATAGATTAGATCTCAATAACCTTTTTGACTGTGGATCAGTGAGAACATGTATAGTTTAGGTGTTCAACATCTTAAAGTGACAATGTCAAATGTGTACATTTGGTTTAGAAACCTCAAGCTTTGCTTTTAAGAGCAAATGTCTCACTGGAAAGGCCATGGATGAATTTTGGTGGCCTACTAGTTTTCTCATGGAGAGCTGTGTAGGTGCCTGAGAAGTGCAGCTATTTTTGCAGAATGATGTAATTATTGATATAAAGCTGCTTGAAAATGATGAGCAGCACGCTTTCCAAAACAAGAGAGTCAACAGAACGTCCCCAGTGGAGGAAAGGCCTCCCTAGATCTGGGTATATTGTCCTTTGCGTGGATGAGACAAAATATTGGCTGAACAGTTATGTATGACTGGCAGGTGCTGGGTACTTTCCATGTAGATACTTACAACCATTTCCTGAGGGTGTCTGTCTTGGGACATGTGCATGCTATAGTGAGTTTCCCCCCAATGACTCTAACTGAAACAGAAACAGAGTGTGATAGGTACAGCTGTGAGGCCTGGCAGCCTTTAGGCTCTATGCTGATGAGTAGTGTCCTGAGTCAACATGTCTGAGGAGGCTTGGCAGAGTGCCCACTAGGGAGGAGCTGAAATGGCTGATGTGGCAGAAGAAGAATGGAGGGGGAGGCGTATTTGACTAATGGTCTTCATATTTATAGCTGAACTGGTGAATGCAGAAGAAAGGCAAGTGGCTAACTGCTCAGCTGTACCTCACCATATCGTCACTGCTGAGCAGTTCATACTCTGAGCTGGAATACAGGTACTCTTCGGAGCAGCCATGCTTCCTTTTCACTTCATGTTTGTTGATTACTTTTTCAACAGTTGAGCCAGCAACAGATACTGAGGGAAAAATGCCAAGTATCTTTCATCTGAAGTGCCACTAATGGGGCATTTATTAATATTTGACTGAAAACTGAAATTCTTTAATGAGAACAAAATAGTAGCATGAAATAGAATTGTTCTTTTTTTTATCAAATACAATGATTCAGGAGCAGGTCCCTGTAGCCAGGAGTCCCTAGGTCCTATTAGTTGAAAAATGTATCACTGTCTTTGAATTTCAGAATAAATTATTATAAATGAGTATTTTCTTTTTTTCCAATAGGGAATTCACCAGGAATCGTTTTGCTGTTCAAAGTAGGTGGTGGGGAGGGTATTTTCTTCTTTACACTGAGTCCAGCCATTTGCATAAGATCCAAATGAGAAGGCACCCATAACTTACTAAAGGAAGAGGCTACTTTTAGGATTAAGTGTTTGTTAATCAGCCAAACAGCAGATTAAATTAGCTAAATTTTAGTGAGTGTTCTGCTCTTTCCTATGAACGTTGTGCTGCTCTGAAATCTTACAGGCAGCAAACACTAATGTTTACCTAAATCTACCCAGAGTGTCTTTATCACCATCTCCTGTACAGCAGAGGCAGTGAGATGGAAGATCACATCATAGGTGGCTAGGATGAGCAGAGGGAAGGCAGAAATCCAGCACTCAGCTTCACACTCAAGGTCTCTATGCACCCATACAGACCGAAAGTGTGGGAAAAGTCAGTAACTGGCAACTATAGTCATCCTGGAGAGAAGCAAGACAGATATACGTTCACTGCTGTCATTTAAATGGGGAAACTAAGAAATAGGAAAATCAATTGACTAAGGCCACATGCCATCAAAAATTCTAGGACAGGAAATTAGAGTCACTGACCCCTAAGCTACTGTAAACTGCACTCTAATTAATTTAAAGACATCTTTTCCTTTCCCTCCTTCCTTTCCTCCCTTCCCCCTTTCTTTTCTTCCCTCCCTCCTTCTCTTCCTCCCTCCCTCCCTACTTCCTCTCTCCTCCTCCCTCCCTCTCTTTCTCATTGTCTTCTTCATGCTTTCTGTATTGCTTGTCTCAGGTACTGTCTGTTATTTAAGGGTTATAAATTCAGCATTGGAGTGAGGGTTAAATAACCAGTATTTCAGAATTGACAGAGAATGAATGAACTGTGATTTGCACAGTGCTCTCCTTCTCCCCCCCTTTAAACTACCTTCAGAGGAAAGTATAGGAATCAGTCTCCTAGTTTACTGATGACCTCATCTGGAACTTGAAAGTGGATGTGGGTGAAACTTTAGTTCTCTAGGATTTTAATTCTAGGATCCAACAACATGAAGCTTTATGTCTAAGATTAATAAAAAAACCTTCCTCCCATGGCTTTAAAATCAGGTAAGAACGGCGAGACAGGTGAAAATTATCACCTTGACACGTATGGCCTGGCTACTTATTGTAATGTGTGGTTTGGGTACCAGAGTTGGCCCAGAATCAGAGCTTGAGAATGAGCAAAGATTTTGATTATCCCCATGGAAACTGCACTGCAACATGAAGCAAAGATTTTGATTATCCCCATGGAAACTGCACTGCAACATGAAGATTTCTTCTTCAAACTGAAAAGCATTTGGCATATACACTTCTACTTTGGACTGACTTGGGAAACTGTAGTCAGACAAATATTAAAATGTACTGTTAAGGAAGGAGGTGTGTGGTCTTGTTAAGGGGGAGGGAAAGGGAAGCATGGTCCCCGCTTACTAAACTGTAGTATTCCTCAGGGCTGTAAGCCACAGCTTTTGATTCTATTGTTGTGGCAAAAGAAGAGCCTACAATCTTCTTAAGGTCAAAGTCATTTTTCTATCATTTAGAAGACTGGACTGAGGACTAGAGGCTTGGTAAGATGCAGGGCAGGACAGGTGTGGTTATGCTGATCACACACCTGCTCTGCACTGCATGAGCAATGATCTCTTTCTAGGCTTGTATGGCTGTTAGGAGGACCACATTTTTAATGTTTGTTCAGGTAAACAGAAAGAAAAGTAGGTTGAGTATCTCGTCTCATCTTCCAGCTTTCCTTCTCGTCCCTCCTCCCATTTGCTCACTTTGAGGATGAAAAGGGGGTACAGAGCGAGGGCAGCCTGGCAGCATTCCATGGGACCTGGCACTCAGACCTTTTCACCTGGAGAAGTATGAGATGATCATTTTGGTTACAGAGAAAAGTTGAGGTTGGATAACTTGCTCACATGGGACATATTGCAAGCTGACTTCCTGCTGTATGTGATGCCTGTATCTCCCTTGACTGTGACACAGAGTTCCAATTATCACTTAAGGAAAGAGACTTTACAGAGAGCACACTCACCTCGACTCAGTCCGTCGGGTCCCCGGAGAATTCGGCATTCTTCTATTTGGCCAAATGGAGAAAACATTACTCTGATATCATTCTCATTACATTTCTTCGAAACCATTCCTATGAACAATTTTCGATCTTCCACAGCTAGGAGATAAAAATAACAAGCGAACAAAGGCCATGTCATCTTTTTTTCTTATAATCAATGCTTCATTAACAACCAGGCTTGGCCATGTGAGAACGAATGCAGTCCTGGAGCTAACTGTAGACCTGTATCTGCCCTCTTCCTCTAGTTTACCCTATTCGGTCTGTCTTCCGCTCTGACCCAAGAACAATTTGTTTAGCTTCTAACTAGCCAGGCTGGTTACACTCGACACAGAAGTAGATCCTAGAGGAGAAAGTCGTTCTGTTTCTTGAGAATCATCTCTGACAGTTCCTATCTGTGCAAAACTAGAAACAGAAGAGCAAGGAGGAAGCTATACTAGTTCAGTAACTTGGAGCCAGGTTTTTCAAGGAATGGAGATACATTTTGGGTATCATGACAATGTGCACACTTTAGAGGGAAATATTAGACAGGTTCTTCTTCAGATCTGAGAGGTTCCCCAAATCTCCAATTTTTTTTTGCTCAAAATATTTGAATTATATTTAGCCTATAAGGCAAAATGACAGCTGATTTCAGGACAATGCTTGCTACCTTTCTAGGAGACAGGACCTTTTCAAAGATGTCTGAGGTGTTCCTAGAGATAAGGCCTGCTTATCTTCTATTCTTTTGATTTAATCTATTTCTCAGAATTAAAAGTGTGGACGGGGGAGGAGAGAGACAGCCATACACCTCCAAGATCTGGGGTATGCTCTGCCATAAGTCACTGTGTGGCCGTTGTTACTGAATCTGGATTAGCATCTTGCCACTGCTGTTTAGGCGGTATTTACTTCTGTTTTTCTTAGTCCTTTATAGGGCAGGGTCTCATTTCCATGTACACGGTAAGTAGTTATTCTGGATTTTCTGAGTCCTGGTGCCACTGGAACTTCACTTCACTGAGTCAAGTGAAGGTATGTATCTGAGCCTGCCAGGACTGGGTCATCTTTTTCTGGAGCACTGCTACAATTCAGTGACTTACCCTGAAGCAATAGTTGCACAGTTCTTTATAATGCCTCAAAGCCCTATCTCTGTGCTGTCATACACAGCCAAAGACACGCATTCACTCAACACTTAAAAGGGTCTCATATGACTGAGAAACGTTTTTTTTTAACGTCAGCTCATAATTTAAAATTCCAAAGCCCTATGTATCTATTATATTGGTCAGTGCAGCTTTGAAGAACCTAAATGAAGCAGCTAAATGTTCTTTGTCAGAAAATTCCACATAATAAGTAAGGGATTTATTCTATTTGTAAAATATATTTTTGAGTCCATAAAGGAGAAGGACCTTTCCTAGGGTCACTCACGAAATACGTGGACTAATGTGGACTACAGTACTTCCTACTCCCAGTCCAGTCTTCTTATTCCCTTACTGATATTCCCAGCTGGAAGAAGTAGATGGGACCTAAAGGGACAAGCAATGGTCATGACTTAGACTCTGGTCTCTGTTTTAGTGTTGTCACTAATTGAAATGTGACCCTAATAATCATCTCACTTTTGTCAGCTTCTCTTTCTTTTCCTTTTCTTTCTCTTTCTTTAGCACTGCAGAGAAGGCAACCCAGCTGCATGCTTTGGTTAACTGAAGCACTGGGATGGAGGGTGCTATAGCTGTGTGCAGGCTCCCCTTTCTCCTGTCTCCCTCTACACTCGGTACTTTCCAAGACAACTCAGAGAAAGTCTAGGGCTCTTTTAATGTCCTCCTGAGAGGAAACTTAAATAAGGCAAACTCTGAAGAGACCTGTAATGGGGGTGGGAAAACAAGATACTTAACACATAAAGGACAAAGTCAGGAGCAACTGGTGTATCTGTAGAAGGCAAAACAAACAAACAAAAGCCCCTTATGATATGATGAGAGAATGGGCTCAGTGGATAAGGACAGTAATAGAATTAAAAGTCATTGGGTGGGCTATGGAACAACTTCTATTTGGATAAAAAATTTTAAGTACTGTTCTTTATTGTACTGCTGGAACAAGTGAAATGCCAGCTATCTACTATGAATTAGCATAAACCTAGTGGTCCAGGGCACCAAACTTCAGCAATCTCAAGATCCCTTGACAAGGAACCTTTATGGTCTCCCACCTGTCTGATTATAGGTTCTCTGTGGGCTGGCTCATGAACACGAAGGGTTTTGAACAGCAGGCCCTGTGAGGATGTGGCACCTCCTCGATAGAGACATGGAAATGGATGCAGAAGAAAGGGAAAAGACTACTATCCAGTTCTTACTATTTCCTGCTCAGGACTCCTGTACCTACCAAACTGTGGCTGGCAGCTATACGAGAACAGAAATTCCTGTCATACTTCTTACCGTGAAGAATCTTGCTTTAGTACTTTAAAATAAAAGCAAACTTTAAAACTTTCATTTGGTTTTTAGTTTCACTGGTAAATTGGAAATTATAGCGTTTAGCTAAAACAGTTTGTACATTGTTTTGTTCTGGGATGGTACTACAGTAAATTTTACATGCAGATCCTCCTGAGTAAGCTAAATTATGGCCCCATCCACACAAGATGAGTACTATGAAAATGGAAATAATTCAGAGGAAATCCTGACTTCCTGAGTACCACGAAGAATAAACTCAATCAGATATCAAGAAAGAAGACAACTCCCCCTTAAAATACTATGAGCTAAGAAAAAAGGGGAGGGGACATCTGTATGCTAGTAGAAATGTTAATTTCCTTTTCTCTGTGTGCGGATCATACTTAACTGTCAATCAATAAGAATGTGGACTGCCCAAATCATTCTACTCTCTCCAGAGCAGTCTGGTAGCTAGGTGTTTTAGAGGAATTTAAAAAACAGAAGTAAGCTCCCTTCTCTTTAGGGCAAAACCATTTTCCTCCAGGACACAGTGAATTGCACAGAGACTGAACTTTCACACATAAAGTGCTGCACAGATGGGTTCCCTACTTCATCAACAACAGCAATAGAACCAAAAGTGCCTTCCAGACCAGAGGTCAAGAAAAATCTTCCCCCCATGTGTAATGAGAAAGGGTTAATGTTCTGAGTATAAGGTAACTCCTTAGAGTGAGAGGTCTAGAAATGTCATTTAAAACATCTCTAATTGTAAGTCTGTGCTAACACCCTAGCATACGATCTGTCAAAGTCACACCTGGATTTGGGGCTGCTTGAATTAATTAACAACTTTTCAGTGTGTTGGTGCTAACATATGGCATTTAATTACTGCCTCCAATCTGAGAGTGGCTCCACTTTGAATTTCAAAATTATTTTTTCGTTTTCTAGAAAATCAGAAAGTGACTGTATGAAAATACTTAGTGATTTTTATTTTTAATGGTGGCTTTGAAGGTTTTCACCTTCCCATGAAAACAATTATTAAGACTCTGGCTAGTTCTGAACTTGACAAAAGAATACAGAGGTTTTAGAGGTCTTGAGAAAGAGACAGGTCTTAATTAGCATTTCTGGAGTCTAGGAATTAAGGTCCTTCCACATGTATGGTTAGAAAGTTAAAATAGGATGTAGTCTATGTTCTTTCTAAACAGTATCTTCCTTGTCAACAAAAAGCATGTCAATGGTCAATACTGACTCTAGCCAATGAGACCCAAGCATAGCTTAGGTAAGCACAAGCTTTTGTTATCATTCACTAGTCGACTAGCTTTAGTAATTGCTTTTAAATCTTGCACAGCTGGCATCTGCTTCATAGTAAGAGGACTGAAGGTTGATTGAAGACTGACAGCTGGATGCTACAGAAAAATATATGATACATAGAATGGAAGAAAGTAACTACTTATGCTAGTTAATGCAAGTACTTATATTCATACCTTCTCAAACACACTTTTCATACTATCACTCAATTTTCTGCAGTGGAAAATAACAAGAAAGTTGAAATATGTTGTGTCTGAGTATTTTAAAGTGTTCTTATTAAATGCCCAATCATTTATTACTTATCTAGAGTAATATTTTTTATTTTTACCTTTGCACATCTGGTACAGTAGCCCAGAAAATAAAATGCTGTGGAGTGGAATGAATGTTATAGAGGATTCAGATTAAATTATAGCTATTTGAAGGGTGGATTAAAGGAAGTAACAGAGGTTTAGGAATCCCACTCAGTTAAGATCTAACAGTGTAGGGCTGGTGTACAAGCATCTAACATTTCTGAGCTCACCAGAGAGTCCATGTACCAGACAAGAGATGGCTAGGAATTCAAAGGCTGACTATTTTGCTGGAATTCACTTATCCATAACTAACTGATCCGTGATTAGCAGTCCTTGCTCAGAAAATACAAAATTTCAGAATCTGAGCACACAGATAATGAAGACAGCAACTGTCTAGCTGTGATGAGTCCTTTGTGCTATACATAAATGTCAGCAAACTCAATAAAAGTGCAATTAGAACTCGTTATACTTCTTTCAAGCTATTCAGAGCGTCTGAACCAAAGAAATCTTTGTGTTCTTTATGCTTCTGAAACTATGCTTACCTGTCAAAAATGCCATGAGGAATCAGAAAGGGTTGTACTACTTATAATCTGAGTTAGAAAAGTATACATTTCTTCTGATTCCTAAGTTAGGTCCAAAGGGAACTATGCAAGCTCTTCATATCTATGCAAGACAAAGTTCCATTTGAGCTTCCATAATAGAGTTTTTGAAATGTAATTGTAAGTTTGTTCTCATGTTTTGACTTTTCTAACCAGAAATTTAAAAAATGAAGGTGAAAGAAAAAATCATCCCACAAGCAGGTTTGAGGATCCTCAGTCCATGTCTGAGCTTATACTGTAGTGTGAGCAGTCTAGGTGTGCCAGGCTGTGACGCTAATTTAGTATTAATATAACACAGCAAAATGAGTATTTCTGGTGTGGCAGGTACTGTTAAGTTTTTAACGGGCTGTGGGTGTTTGTTTGATAAATGTTCCCCATAGACATATGCATCTGAACACTGGCACTTTTTGGGAAGGTTGTGGCATTTGTATGACATGGAGCCTTCCTGGAGGAAGTAAGTTATTGGAGGTGAGCTATGAGAGAGCCTACGTGTGCTTGAGAGGTTGAGAAGTGATCTCTTAGCTCCCTGCTCTGGCCTCCTACCATCATGTCTTCCCTAACCTTATGAACTCTCTCTCTGAAACTATAAGCCCAAATAAGTTGCCTTTAGTCATGGTATTTTTTTCAGAGAAACAGAGAAGTAATCAATATAGAAGCTGGTATCAGCGAGTAGGGTTGTTTCTGAGAAACACTTGACCATGTTGTTTTTTGAGGAATGTGAAAGACTTTGGAACTTTGGACTAGACAAGTAGTTAAATGTTGTAAGCAGAACTTAATGGCATGTTCTAGTGGGAGTGTGAAAGCAGAAATGCTGAGAGTAGTGAAGGTCTGGCTCAGGAGGATTCTTTCATAGGGGAATAAGGAGTTTATTAGCAACAGAGCTACAAACCATTTCTATGATATTTTGGGAAAGAATATGACTGTTTTCTGTCTATGTTCTGAGAATTTATGTACGGCTAAATTAAAGAAATGGACTGATGGGTGTTTAATCCCAGCACTTAGAAGGCAGAAGCAGATGTATCTGTGACTTCAAGCCCAGCCTGGTCTACATAGTGAGTTCGAGGCCCATCAGGGCTGCATAGAGAGATCTTGTTTCCACAATAAATAAAATAAAAATGTAATGGCCTAATTTCTTTAGTAGAATAAATTTCAAATCAGCATAATGCTAAATCTTTGGCATGATTACTACTAATAACTCTTATGCAGGTCTATAATGAAAAAGAGCATATGGGGACAAAATTTAAAATGTATAGGTTGAATAGAAACAGAACACTAGGAAGCATAATATTTCAGCTAAGGCACGTGCTTAAGGAGAGACTGGGATTGTTAAACAGAGTGGGGCCATGAAGGAAAAGCCTCCTGCTTTGCACTGGAACGATAGGAAGGGTGCTCTCAGGAAAAGTCTCTACCCAGCTAAGACTCCAACTTAAGAAAGGAGAAAGCTTAAGGGGTTGCTCGCTCATAGAAAGAAATTGCTTCAACAAAGAAAAGCTGCTGCTAATTCAGTCAGATGGTACAAGATGTTCATCTCAAAATGGCAGTTAACTTGGCAGTTAATCCAGATGGCACTGTCTTTGAAAGCATGAAAGATTCTGGAGTGAGGGGGTCATGTATTCTTCTCCATAATTTTAGAGAAAAAGTGAAGCCAGGCAATATGTGGCAGTGCTGGAGTCCCTTTGAGAAGGCCCTGCCAGACCATTACATGAAGTTGTGAAAGTGGAGCCTGGTTCCAGTGAAGATTATAAGATGTTGGAGATGTCAGAATCGGAAGACATCTGCCGCAGAGAGCTGAATACAAGGGATAGAATCAGCTCAAAAAAGAGATGTGTGTTACATCCTACATCAAAGCTATAGGCCTGAGACATCTAATCCCTTTCAAACTAAAGCCCTAGACACAGAGATATAGGAGCCAATAGTTTCCCTGCTGGGTTTTACTTTTGCTTTGATTTAATATTTCCTTACTATGTCCCATTTATCCCTTCTGGAGTTGTCTAAGTTTATTCTGGAGGTATGTAATTTAATTTTTGGTTTTATAGGGGTCATAGTTAAGAGATTGCCTTGAGTCTCAAAACAGACTTTGAATTTCTAAACAGTACTGAGACTTTAAGGACTATGGGAACTTCTGAAGTTGTACTAAATGCATTTTATATCATGAAAGGCCATGAACTTTTGAGAGCCAGTGAATGGAATGTGATGTGTGTAAGAAATGTGCCCCATAGGCTCATTCATTTGAATACTTGGTTGCAGCTATGGCTTACTTACCTGCTACCCCATACAGCTTCCTCAAAAGGGGCATTTTAAGGGCTTTTATTTTTTTATTGTAGTAATAAGGATACCCAAAACCTCCTTGACTTTTGATGTCATGAAAAATTTGGGGCACATAGTTTAGTTTGCAGTAGTTTTAGACTTAGACCAAACATTGTGTTCAGAGTTGACACTGGAGAATAAAAGCAGCAAAACACTGAGAACTCTTGGCAGCAATGGGTTTGTAATCTATCTGGTTGTACACATGAACAGTAGACAATATAAAGAAGAATATATACCATTTTTCAATACTCAGGCATTTCAGGCCCTATGTGCTCAATTTAACTATTTGAATTGTGTGTTTATAAATACAACATAAAGCTTTCCACAGACTTTCATTCCAGGACTTTTGCTCTGATATAATTTAGAGAAGTATGGAGCCAAAGGATAGGGAGGGCATCTCATGGTGGCTAGAAACTCCAAGAAGACATACACTGACAGGTTTTGTTCCACACGACTCTTCTTTTCTGTTTGCCACGAAAGAGTAGCAAAGTATATGAGAAGTCTGGGGTAGAAATGGCTAGCTTTCGATGAAGGTATGCTCAGCAAAGAATGCCCCACATCCAGGGTATCCCTCTGGGAGGTGATAACTAACCCTTCAAGGAGTGTCCATCATTTACAAAGACTGTGGCAAAAATCTTATTGAGACTCTAGAAGAAACAAAAATCTAACCCATTTAAGGTAGTTACCACTATTCCTATTTTATGAATGAGCAGATGCAAAGTTCCATGTTAGTTACTATAATTAGGCATTCAGTTAGTGAAATGGATAAAGTTCCATTCACTGCTGCAATACCATCCTTTAGACAACTTTCCTGGCACATAGGAAATGATAAATGTGTAACTAATGAAGGAAGGAAGGAAAGAAAGAAGGGAGGGAGGGAGAAAGGAAGCAAGCAAGCAATTTAATTATGGTATCACAACAAAGCAGTGGCAGATTTTTTGAAATTTTTTGTGACAAAAACCATATTTATGATAAAATAGTATAGCAAAGTGGAATCAGCATGGAGGGAAGTACAGGGCTGAGAAGATAGGAGCAAAGCACCAGAAACTGCTCAGGGGGATTGGGTAAGTGGCAGATAGTGAGTGCTAGCTCTGACAAACCACTGTTGGCAGCCCCTGTGACAACTTGGGAGTTTTCTTCAAAACTTTACAGTCCATGAAGAAGCCAGAAAATGGAATACAATTAGCAAAAAACAAACAAACAAACAAACCAAAAAACAAAAACAAAAACCAAACCAAACTAAAAAAACCTTGCGGAGAGTTGTAGAGCCCAATCATAATTTACATTTGCAGATATATAGATCTCTAAATGCACAGCTTCTGCTCTGATTACTAATTAACGAGGTGCAAAGCTGCCTGCTGGTAGGAATCAGTGTTGGCTATGTCAGTCTTGTGGGACAGGAGATGTGGACCAAGAAGGTAGATGATTTTTTAATATACATTTCAGTAAATTAAAAGAACAAAACGGGGACAGAAAGCTTGTTGAGGTGGAAGCAAAATCTTGACAAACAAATGTGAACTATCAACCCTGAAGTGTCTGGAAGAGCCAGATCTCAATTTTATTATAGATCTCATCAAATACATATTATTTTTGTGGCAACTGTATGTTCATTTAATCAGCAGACTGAATTCTGATGCGAATGTATTGGTAAAATTTAAAGAAAAATGTAGTAAGAGAGTTAAAAAGGATTAATGAGAGAGCAGAAAAGGGTGGCCTGTTCTTTAATGGATACTCATTTTCCACTCATGTTCCCCACTTGTCTGGTTTACCTGTGTTGTACTAGGAGTAGATCAATATTAGCCAAATTCCACAACGTTATGACATAGGGCAAGCCTTAAACAGTCACAAACTTCATAGTTGTTGTTGGTTATTTTTCCCTCCACAGATAAATGAGAAAAAGAGTGGAGCACATGTTTCGCCAGATGTGCTAACCATAGTGCCTGGAGTAGCAGCTGACCACCTCCCAAAGGGAAACAACAGCTAGAGCTGGCTCCTTCTCCCAACCTGACTTAATCTAAAGTAGCAGACATTATTATATTAGACAGTTGGTTGCCACCTACCGTTTGACTTTTCACTATCTGCAGGTTTCATCTGAATGGGATGATGCATCTAAAAATATAAAAGTGAGAAAGTAAAGACAGATTGAACAACTGTAAAACCAGTCTAAGAAATGTGTACTATTCAAGTACTGCTATAATTACAAGAACACATAATTAATAACAAGGCTTCTAAAGGGTGATATTACCTTAGTTTGTTACCTAAGTTTTATGTTCAGGAATCTAACCCTCAAGCCAGGGAACACTGTAATAGTACTTAAAAAATTGAACTTTGGAGTCAGACTGGAGTATAATCTGGCTTTGGCATTCAATATAGCTTCTACCTCTGCATTATAGGTGATTCTAGCTCTGCAATCACAGCTATGTAATCTGGGCTAGTGCAATTTCTCTATGTAGTCTCTTCATCTGTGAGATGGGGATAATAGCAGCAGAGAAGGACTCTGAGAGTCAAATGAGAGCACACATGTAAAGTGCTTAATGCATAAGCAGAGCCCAGATGTGTTGAAGAATTTAGAAATATGGAATGAATTATTTAGAATTATTAAATGGTAATCATCTTTCTTTGTCTACCAGCTACTCTGTTTGATTTCTGGGTTTATCTCAAGTTTCAATAGGAAATATTTGAAGGTATATCAGTGGCACCAACACACACACACACACACACACACACACACACACACACACACACACACACACACACACACACACACTTCATAGCCACTGGGATATGTGGACCAAAAGGAACAAGGGCAGAAGAGAGACTTGAGCCTACTCATTCAGTTACTACGTATGTGGGAATAGAGAAAACTTGTAACAAATGAAGCTGAGATCCTGAACAATGGAAGACCTGGATGCTTCATGGTTCATTATACAAAGATGATGACACTGCTGTGTATGATCCAGAGTTTACTCCAAGCACAGAATGTTACCACTTTCCAATTAAAATAAATTCCTCAAACTACTTTCAAAGGTCCTCTTATTTGAAATTTCATCATACCCCAAGGAACAGGGAAGCCACAGGGTGGATGGAATTACTGGCTGTGCACAAGCTTTTATTCTTTGTGAACTTTTAATTTCCCCAGTGGACTTCCATTACTTGCAAGCCACAGCTCTGGGTTTTATCTAGTTTAAGTAAAAGGGGGGAATGGTACTTAGTTAGGGCACTTACATGATGGGACATTATTATCAGGTAGTGTGTGTGCACCAAATACCTTCCAGTGTTTATAGAACACCAGAGGACAAATACAGTGAGAAAGACCTGCCAAAGGATAAGAGTCTAAGTAATTCAGAGCTGCCTGTATGCCCTCAAAGGCAGGATGCTTCTATCTGTAGATTATAGGCCTCAAGATATAGCAACTACTAGTATCTCCACTCCATAATACATATATTCAATTTGTGAAGCAGAGACTACTTGAGGGTGATATAGAATATTACTTTAACTATGTAAAGATGTGTTACATTTGTTCATGTTGCATTTGTTTAATTAGGCAAAAATGTGTTACATTTGTTTATGGTGCATTTTAAAAAATTATGTAAAGATCTATTACATTTGTTTCGCCTTGCCTGCCTAAGGCACCTGATTGGTTTAATAAAAAGCTGAATGACCATTACAAATAATGCTGCTATAAACATAATTGAACAAATGTCCTTGAAGTGTAGTTGAGCATCCTTTGGGTATATG
>PVIU01004699.1:23235-123215 GCA_004026605.1 Ondatra zibethicus
AAAAAAAAGATTTATCTTGATTGAGGGAGCCCTTAAGGGTCTAGCAAGAAACCTGGCACTAGATAAGGATGACCTCAGATAAGACCCTAAACAATAGTGGAGAGGGTGCCTGAGGCCTTGCCCTGTAGTCAGAATGATGACTATCTTAAATGTTACCACAGAACCTACATCCAGCAACTGATGGAAGCAGATGCAGAGAACCACAGCGGAGCACTGGGCTGAACTCCTAAAGTCCAGTTGAAGAGTGGGAGGAGTGAGAATATGAGCAAAGAGGTCAAGACCATGATGGGGACACCCACTGAAACAGCTGACCTGAGCTAATGGAAACCTTCCAACTTTGGCCTGACAGTGAGGGAACCAGCATAGAATGAAACTAGGCCCTCTGAAAGTGGGTGGCGGCTGTATGGCTGGGGCAGACTGTGAGGCCACTGGCAGTGAGACCAGGATTTATCCCTACTGCTTTAGAACCCATTCTCTCTGGATGGATACCTTGCTTAGCCTAGATATAGGGGGGAGGGCCTTGGTCCTGCCTCAAAGCAATGTGCTAGACTTTGTTGACTTCCCATGGGAAACATTACCCTCTCTGAGGAGTGGCTGGGGGAGTGAGTTGGGGGGTTAGAGGGGGGAAGGTGGAAGGAGCCACCCAATGGATTGGCATGTAAATGAGAAAAGATAGTTTTGTAAAAAAATAAGTTAAAAAAAAGAAAAAAAAGTTGAACGACCAATAGCTAGGCATTAGTGGGAAAGTTGGGGCAGGCAGAGAAAATAAATAGGAGGAAGAGTCTAGGAAAGAGAGAGAGAGAGAGAGAGAGAGAGAGAGAGAGAGAGAGACACACATACACACAGAGAAAGAGACACAGAGAGAGAGAGAGAGAGAGAGAGAGAGAGAGAGAGAGAGAGAATAAGGGAGGAAGAGAGGAGATGCCTGGGGCCAGCTGGGCAGCCAGGTAGGCACCCACCAGCCAGCCACCAGCCAGGCAGACACAGAGTAGGACATACAGAATGAAAGAAAGGTAAAATGCCCTGAAGCAAAGTGTAGATCAAGAGAAACAGGTTAAATTAAGTTATAAGAGCTATTGGGACAAGCGTAAGATAAGGCTGAGAATTCCTAACTAATAATAAGTCCCTTTGTCATGATTTGGGAGCTGGTTGGTGGTCCAAATGAAAGCCTGTTATATGACAGTATAATGTTTAGGAGTCTTAAGTAGTCCTTAAAAACACTACAGAGGCAAACTGTGGAAAGTTCTGATTTGACCAAGGTTGGAGAGAACAAGGTTTAAGGAAGATCAACAGTGTCTTTGAGCAGGTTATCCTTTGGATTCATCTGTCCACCCATTTAGCCAGCATGGTCTTCTTGTGCCAGATCTAGGCTGAGGCCAGCTAGCTGTCAAAGGCCATAAGAGAGGGTTTTCCCCCTCAGGTGCTGCAGGACTGGAAAACACAGTGCAAACAGCAGAGCAACAAGCCAAATGCTGGAGGAGAGGCAACACAGTTTCTAGGAACCAAGGGATAAAGAAATTTTTACTTTGCCTGGAAAGGACAAAGATTCCTAGCAAACATGGTATCTAGTTTGAGTCCTGAGACTTGTCAGACTAAGAGAAGATGGCTTGTCAAACCTACAGATGTCCCATCAAAGACCCAATGGTAAGAACGAACCCATATCTGACACTGCTTGGGTGACCAAGAACCCAAGACAAGATAGGCCAGAAACCTAGGGAAAAAGAAATACTACTGTTCTGCTAAAGGAACACAGCAATAAAATGACTCCTAATGACATTCTGCCATACTCATGGATCATTGCCATCATCAGAGAAGCACAAAGATAGAGAACCACAGTCTTTTTTAAATAATTTATTTTATTTTATTTTTTTTACAAAAAGAAACCAAACTACCTTTTTTTTTTCATTTTACATACCAATACCAGTTCCCACTCCCTCCCCTCCTCCCATTCCCTCCACCAATGCCCCACCCCAACTCCTCAGAGAGCATAAGGCACATTGCTTTGGGAAAGATCCAAGGCCCTCTCCACTATATCCAGGCTGAGCAAGGTATCCAATCCAAAAAGAACAGGTTCCCAAAAAGTCAGTACAAGCAGTAGGGATAAATCCTGGTGCTGCTGCCAGTGGACCCACTGTCTGCCCCAGCCATACAACTGTCACTCACATTCATAGGGTCTAGTTTGATCCTATGATGAAGAAACACAGTCTTAAAATTTGCAGAGTCAGAGATCTTGGACCACTCAGTCCTAAATGGATGTCTCCATCAAATCCCTTCTCTCAGATCTCAGGGAACTATGTAGAAGAAGATGACACAGGAAGAGTGTAAGAGTCAGAGGGGATGAAAAACACCAAGGAAACAAGGCCCTTTAAACACAGCAGGACCAACAAACATAGAAACTCAAAGAGACTATGGCAGCGCACATAGCCATGGGAGTATCAGTGATGAGAGAAGTGAACATAAGCCCCCATCTCTAACCTAGAAGCAATCTCCAATTGATGATCATTTGCAAATGAAAAATTTATGTCTCCAATGGAGTTTCAATAGGGATACAAACCAAACAACTCTTTCTCCCCTTTTTATTGAAAAT
The DNA here is from genome assembly GCA_004026605.1 of Ondatra zibethicus. Taxonomy (NCBI): domain Eukaryota; kingdom Metazoa; phylum Chordata; class Mammalia; order Rodentia; family Cricetidae; genus Ondatra; species Ondatra zibethicus. Next base: position 25,823 of record PVIU01004699.1, read on the forward strand.
AGATTTTTTTCCTCACATAATATATCATGATTATGGTTTCCAGTCCCTCTGCTCTTCCCAGTTCCTCCTTCCCTCCCCTCCCATCTGGCTCTATTCTCTTTCTATCTCTCATTAGATAACAAATAGACTCTAAGGGAATATAATATAATAATACAGTAAGATAAGCAAAAAGTAACACATTGGAATTGGACATGACAAACAGAAGGAAAAGAGCCCAAGAGAAGGTACAAGAAACAGAAACCTACTTATTTGTACACTCATGAAACCTACAAAAACATTAAATGGGAACATGCAAAGTACATATAGGGTAAAAGAGAAGAAAAATATATAAATAAAATAAAAAATTTAAAATTAAATAAAATTTTTAAAAAAAAGAGAGAGAAAGAAAAGTCCTGATATGACACTGTGAGACAAGGAGCCTCCAAAGATGGCTCTGAATTTGTTTTCTGTTGACAATCTACTGCTGGGCATATGGCCTACCCATCAGAGTAGTTTTCCCCCCAGTGACACTCCCTTGGAGGAAACTAAATTTTCATTTGCAAGTGATTCTCAACTGGATATTGCTTCTGGGCTAGAGATGGGGGCTTGTGTCCACCTCCCCCTTCAGCTCCAGCACTCTAACTGGAGCAAACCTGTGCAGGCATACAATAAAAGTAAAGAAATCTTTAAAAAAAGAATAAGTAGATAATCAGAGCAGACGGTGTTGAAGGTTATAAATTCCAAAACATCCTTCTAGATTAAGCAACAAAATGTAGGGATTTTTTGTTAAAAGCAGTATCCGTGGAGTAGTAGGGCCAATTCCAGATTATAGGCAGTAGAAGGTGGGTATTGGGGACAACAACAGTACATATGATAAACGAAGACTAATACTTCCATTAGTTAAAGGGATGAATATGTAAATCTTGATAATGGTAGTGGTAGATGGCATCCTTTTCTTTCAAGATAATAAAAAACTATAATTAATATATTGAAAAGAGTCAGATGAAATTCACAGTTTAAAGATACAAAAGATGGAGGTAAGTATATGTTTTATGGGAAATATAGATGAAATAAATGTGGCTCTTGCTCCATCACGGTGGTTGATACACATATTTTATAAAAGGGAATGACAAATACCAGAAGAGGACCAGGTGCTGTGAGCATCAGGTGTATTGTGCTAGGTCCATCTAGACTTATCTGTGATGTGTATAGGACACTTGAGGAGGAATCTGAGAGTCACATGAGCAGCATCATTCTACTGCTCTCAATTGCAGTTATGAAGGGAAAAATTGCTTCACTAAGGACACACAGCTGATTAATGACAGAGCTGGGATCAGAAATCATATCACCCTGCTCTTAACACAGTGATGATTCTGCTGGACCACACTGCTTCTCCACAAAATATCTAATATGGGCCTTTAGTTAAGAGTTCCAGGCTTCACTCATCAGAGTCAGGTAAACATGCATTTAGGTGAAAGTATTCTTTTTTCCTCTAAACTCCCCAAACACTTGATCTCTGTAGGTTCATGACTGCTATTTCAGTAATATCTTTTCTTCATCTTCCTGTAGCTGCTCAGTATCTGACCTAAGATAATTTAGAAGAATAGCAGCAGTAATAAAGCAGCTACTGCCACTATATACTTGAACTCTGTTTTGTTCTTTACTGGGCCCAGAGCGGGTAAAACCTAGTTCACAGAAATCTTGGTTGTCAGACTATGGTGAACACTGAGTGAGTGGTCATCTACTGCAGGTACATTCTGAAGATAATTTAGTTATGTATGTAAAGCACTGTAACCTTCGAGAAAGGTGTTCAATCAGTACTATATTAAGAATGGCTCATTATCATGAACATTGTTCATCTGAGTTACAAATTTCTGATCACACACAAGACGTAAATGTCACAAAGGACAAAAGCAGCATGGAGGAGTCCTTCTCATCATGGTACTTTCTCAAAACCTCCTGATTCAATGAACTTTGAGAGGTTTCTTGAGTGGAAAAGAGAGGTTACTACAAAAGAATGGGCATTCTAGTTTGTTTCAGAATATAATAAAGGGATTTTTTTCTTCAACAAACGGGGTTTTAAAGGTTTGACCTAGAATTACCCTGGGACTATTTATCCTTCCATTTGTTTTTGCTTTTCCATATATTGTTTGATGAAGGAAATGAAAAGGAGAGCTGTCATGACAGAATATTGTAAAGGATACTGAGACAGATCCAGCAACAATTTTCCAGAGTACAGTATGTGCTGAGATAAGACAATATGGGAACTCAGAAATGCCCAATACAGACCAAGGAAAGACAAACTGTGGTGTCTTAGATGACTCAAGGTGTTCCTTCTTGAATAAATCTTTGCTGAGCCTGTGGCACAAAGATTGTGAGTTTGAAGTCTTCCTGGGATACAGAATGGGTACAGGGCCAGCTTGAGAAACTGAGTAACACCATGTCTTAAAAGTCAAAGAAGACAAGTGATATAGGTTGGTGGGAGAGCACTTATGTAACATACATGAGGCCTTTGGATTAATTCCTAGTACTATAAAAAGAGCTGCAGGAAGGACATCTCAAGGAAGAGAACACATATCCAAAGGTACAAAGCAAGTGAACACAGGATGTATTGGTATTATAGAATGATGTTATGACTTTCTAACCAAAGCAAGAGGCGTTCTTAAGAAGACCATTTACCAGAAAGCACAGTAAGACTAGGAGAAGAGGTCTGCAATCATGAAAGACTTTGAAAGAAGTAAGTGATGCAAGACTACCCAGCTGTGAACTAAAGCTGTCCTAGTCACCAGGACTGGCAGTTGAAAGCCACATCCTCAGTACCTTTTCAAGAACTGAAGATGAAACCAATGGTATCATCATGGCTGCTTCTTAACACTTCCCACCACGACGAGGGAGCCTTATCTGCTGCCTAGGCTGGATATGTCCCAAGGTTCTATTTCTATGCTGTGTATGGCACCTGGACATTCCACCTGATGACAACAGAGCAGAAAAGGCTCAGAAAACTTGGTAGTTTCCATTCCAGTGTCTAATGTCTCTGCAGTTCTAAGGGAATTCCAGAATCAGAACTGTGCCTGGTTCTGTGTGGCAAGTGAGCATATGACGGTCAAGACTTTTTTTTTTCCCCCTCAAAAAGTTTCCTTAGAGGTGTGTGCTAGTTAAATTAAGGCTATGTCTTCACGACCATATATAATAGGCCATGTCTGAAAAAAATATTCAGTGATCTGTCTGTACTGTCACAATCAGCTCTGATGAGCCTAATAAGTTTTATAAATACCAGTGTCTCACATGTAGTGGGTAGTTTTCCTGGGTCATGATGAAACATGAGCAATGAGTCAACTACTGTGTACTGGTAGCTAACTGAAAAACAAAACAAACCACATATCCCTACTCTCTGTGCGGAGCATGTTTCCAGAGAAAATGATAGGTGCCAATTTTACACACAGATCCAGCTCACAGGAGTGCAGCTGACTTAACATACTTCAGGATGGCATTTGTTAGGAGGAAAGTTTTCTGAATTTGTGTTATTGCAGATTTCTTTGACTGACAGGAATCTCCTTTTCATTCTTGCCCATAGTTACACATCAAGTTGCTAGTTTCTTGGTCTCTATTTAGCCTTACTTGTTTTGAAACAAATGAGACATAATGAAAAGGGAAAATTTAATAGCTGCCTCCCATCTTTACTGGGGGTAGGGTAGTTCTAATTATGGTCTTTATATAAGGGCTGCTTAATTTCCATTAACCACTGGAATTATATGTATAGTCAAAGCAGAACCACTTAGAGCAATATATATTACTGCAGCACACTAAGCAATGCTTCTGTGGAGCTGCTTAACTTTCAGTGAGGACGTATTTATAAATCATTATTTTTTTCTATCCTAAAGTTATGACTGTGAACCATCTACAACAAGCAGCTTCTGTGTGATGCTGCTATCTTGCATATACTATGAATGATGCTGCAGTACACAGGATTCCTGTATAAAGCCTCCCTACTTCGATCCCTCCTCTTACTTGGTAAGTAGCATGGGGTATGCCTTCCTCTTTTCCATTTATATATACCCTAGAACTGATCTGTCAACTACTGGTGCTCAGAACGACAAATTGTTGAGGAGAACAAATATGCTTCATTCCTGAAAGTGTTTCAGCTTCATCACAGAAGGAGCCAGCGGTGGCTGATGGAAATGAAAATGAGGATAGAACTTTGGAACAAAGCCATTATTGAAGGTCTATGAGGGCACAGAGTGCTGTACCTAGCGCAGAATCCAAGCATTATGCCACAGTGACAGGTACCAGGCTAGGCCATGTCACCAGCAATCATTAATCACTTCTTATAGAGCCCTAGACTGCTTTCTCCTACCTTCTCCTCTAGTTTAGTGATACCTACAAGGAAGACTATGATTTACAACACGTCCCTGGGGGAAAGCAGGGGATGGTGAGAGGACAGCTTGGCTGCACACATGAGAACTCATGTTGAAACTTGTTTAATTCTAGCTGTCACCAACTGATGAATTAATCACCTTCCACACAAGATTCAAAATAAAATATGCCATTTTAAACCTCAAATAGGTTTTAAAAAGTCACTGTTATGTATCATTAAAGCTATCCCAACCCCTTACTAGCTCAGCTGTGCTGGCACATATTATAAGTTTACTGCAATAAAATATTTAAAAGTAGAGAAGATGGGGAGTGAAACAGGCAAATTTGTGAAAGAACTCCATGCAAAATGAGAGAATCAAAGCGTCCAGTTTGTAAAGAACAAATAAACTAGTATTTTTATCTTATACCAAGAGAATACAAAACTGATTTGTGCAGAGTACTTGGCATCTTGTTTCCATAACCATGAAATATAAAATGCAACTCTGCTATACTATCTAAGCTTTTATAAAAACAATTTTGTAACTGGTAAGCTGTAAAAGAGTTGCCATCAACTGTAGGTAGATGATTCCCTGAAATGTAAGACTGCATATGTACTGCCAAAGGTTCTTCTTACAGTAAGATGCTCCACAGTTATATAGCTTTGCCCCTCTAAGTTAAGTGCTTCTGTCATTGCAGTTATTTTACATTACACTCTGCATTAGGAGACAGGGAAGAAACAAGGGTGGCTTTATTTATGACTGTCAAGGATAAGCAGTATGAGCAAGAACCTTTGCACGTGCTGCTGTTTCAAATGTAAATCTGCTAAGATGAGGCTACTAGAATGACAGCTAAGCAAAACACAGATGGCAAAAATAACTTCTCAGCTCAGTCAAAACTAACTTTAATCAATACCTATCATTATTATTAATACAGAGGGAATCATTCCTTCATTCCTAATTTTTTAGGCATTTGTTAAAGGCTTTCTGTAAGTTAGTCCATTGTTTCTCAAAACAGTCCCGTGAAGTTGGCAATTAGAATAATCAAGAGGGCAGGCAAAATAACTTGGCCTTGTCACATAGCAAACAAGCAGGGGGCAGGATTGTAACTCAGGTCTGTCTGTGGCAACAGCATAGTAAGTCCACTGCCTCTATTCTATACATATGTGGTTTTATGTATCTACATAAAATATACAAAACACAAAACAAATTATATATATCTTTCTGAGACTGGCTTAATTCATTTAATATGGTTATCTCCAGTTTTTGGAATCTTTAAAATAAATCAATGTATGGGCAAATTACTGTTATGTAAGCCATCATTCACACCAAAGGCTGTGTTAACTAATTAGATTATTTGCTGTCACAGTTATTTCAACATTTCTTTATAAATTCTTGAGAAAGTTGTTATCCTCTGAAGATACACATTCACGAGAGAAGCAGAGTATACAAGATTCATCTATATCTGGCCACAGGGTCACAGGGCCATTCATAATAGCTTGTTTGGAGCATTAGGATTGAGTTACCACCATAGGTACATGGAGAATTTTCAGTCACTGCTTGTTGGCATATTTTTATATACATGCTTAAGCTGGGAAAAATAGGATTTGAATGGGATAGAAACAAGAAATATGACATATAATTTTCCCATAGCAAATCACAACTGGAGAAAAACTCAGTAAAAAAAAATTATGACTTCCTCATAGTCATTGAGCTATGTGAAGTGCCCAAGAAGAGTTGTTATCTTTTCTATACAAAAGTTGCTCTGAGGGGTTAATTAAAAGCCTATTGAAAGCTAAACGGATGCACTGTTAAAGAATGGCCTTTTCTGGTTCTTGGAAGGAGTGATCAACTCCTAGGTTTTTTTGATGCATAATAATAACATAGTGATAGATAACTCAGAATTTTGTATCTGCTTTTGGCTTACTGGACTCCAACTCAGCCTTTCTAAGCCACTATAACATGAGCTATCTATATTTCTGCTAGAATAATGTGGTGTATTAAAGGGGATAAAATAAGTAATATAACTATTTAGTCCTGGCAAAATATAAAATAAAATACAGCAAGAAAATTAGACTACTCTGGGTAGAATTCTATGAGGGAATTCGGAGTCTGTTATGGTGATTAAGCCATCATTGCTGACAGATTACTCTAATCGGCTGTCAAATAACATTCCCAACCCCATCTGTAACTTGGCGTCCTAGTTATTCAGTCCACGTTACCTTTTGCGTATAAAACACACACCAAACAAGAGAGGTACAGACTAGCATTTATTATACTCATTAGCTATGATTAGGTTCTGTTTTCATACTAAATAAAAACACAAGCTTCCATTTTGGTTTATTTATTCCTAAAATTAGAAGAAAAAGAAATAATTTTAAAATAAGAAGCACAGGTCATGAATAAAAAGTAACTATAATAAAAGTACAAACCTTTCAGAGACAGTGCTATTTAAAAATGGTAATCCTTTTATTTTCTTTGACACATTAATGATAAGGGAAAACACATGCTACTTTTAAAAATATGGTTTATTATACTTCTATGTGATTGAGTATTTGCCTGCATTTATGTATGTATACCACATCCATGCCTGGTGCCCTCGGAGACCAAAAGAAGGAATCAGATTTCCCTGAAGTGGGATTATAGATAATTGTGAATTGTTATGTGCATGTCAAACCTGAGTCTTCTGAAGAACAGCAAATGCTCTTAACCACTGAGGCATCTCTATAACCCTACTCCCATGCCACTTTAACTCTCTTTTTTTTCATGTTCTTTTATTTTTTTCATTCATAAAAATTTACATTTCCTCCCCTTCCCCCAGTCCCCTCCTGCTCTTCCCCCTTCCTCCCTCCCCCTGCTTCCTTAAAAGAGGGCATTGTACCCTGCCCTGTGGGAAGTCCAAGGCCCTGCCCCCTCCATCCCGGCCTTAGGGAGGTGTGCATCCAAATAGACTGGGTTCCCAAAAAGATAATACATGCAGAAGAGATAGGTACTAGTGTTATTATTCTCAGTCTGCCTCCATTGGTAGCCACATTAAGAGAGTCCGGTTTGATCATATGCTCGTTCAGTCCCAGTCCAACTGGATTTGGTGAGCTCCCATTAGTTCAGGCACACTGTCTCAGCGGGTGGACCAGCCCCTCACGGTCCTAACTTCCTTGCTCATCTTCTCCCACCTTTTGCTCTTCAACTGGACCTTGGGAGCTCATTCCATTGCTTTGCTGTGAATGTGGGTCTCTGTCTCTATTTCCATCCATCGGACAAAATTTCTATGGTGATGATCAAGATATTCATCAATGTGACTATGGGACAAGGCTAGTTCAGGCACCCTCTTTTCTGCTGCCCAAGTACCTAGCTGGGGACATCCCCGTGGACACCTGGGATCCTCCCTAGAGCCAAAAAAAGCCCAGGACCAGATGGTTTTAATGCAGAATTCTATCAGAACTTCCAAGAAGAGCTAATACCTATACTCCTTAATGTGTTTCACATAATAGAAACAGAAGGGTCATTGCCAAACTCTTTTTATGAAGCTACAATTACCCTGATACCAAAACCACACAAAGACGCAACCAAGAAAGAGAATTATAGACCAATCTCACTTATGAAAATTCATGCAAAAATTTTCAATAAAATACTGGCAAACCGAATCCAAGAACATATCAAAAAAATCATCCATTATGATCAAGTAGGCTTCATCCCAGAGATGCAGGGCTGGTTCAACATACGAAAATCTATCAATGTAATCCACCATATACATAAACTGAAAGAAAAAAACCATATGATCATTTCATTAGATGCTAAAAAAGCATTTGACAAAATTCAACACCCCTTTATGATAAAGGTCTTGGAGAGATTAGGGATACAAGGTTCATATCTAAATATAATAAAAGCAATATAGACATCAAATTAAACGGAGAGAAACTCAAAGCGATTCCACTAAAATCAGGAGCAAGACAAGGCTGTCCACTCTCTCCATATCTCTTTAATATAGTGCTTGAAGTCCTAGCAATAGCTATAAGGCAAAACAAGGAGATCATGGGGATTCGAATTGGAAAGGAAGAAGTCAAACTTTCGTTATTTGCAGATGATATGATAGTGTATATAAGTGACCCCAAAAACTCTACCAAAGAACTTCTACAGCTGATAAATACTTTCAGTGAAGTGGAAGGATACAAGATCAACTCAGAAAAATCAGTAGCCCTCCTATACACAAAGGATAAAGAAACAGAGAGGGAAATCAGAGAAACATCACCTTTCACGATAGCCACAAATAGCATAAAGTATCTTGGGGTAACACTAACCAAGGAAGTGAAAGATCTATTTGACAAGAACTTTAAGACCTTTAAGAAAGAAATCGAAGAGGATACCAGAAAATGGAAGGATCTCCCATGCTCCTGGATTGGTAGGATCAATATAGTAAAAATGGCAATTCTACCAAAGGCAATCTATAGATTCAATGCAATTCCCATCAAAATCCCAACAAAATTCTTCATAGACCTTGAGAGAACAATAACTAACTTTATATGGAAAAACAAAAAGCCCAGGATAGCCCGAACAATCATATATAATAAAGGAACTGCTGGAGGCATTACCATCCCTGACTTCAAACTCTATTACAGAGCTACAGTAATGAAAACAGCTTGGTATTGGCATAAAAACAGAGACATTGACCAATGGAATCGAATCGAAGACCCGGATATTAATCCACAAACCTATGAACACCTCATATTTGACAAAGAGGCTAAAATTATACAATGGAAGAATGAAAGCATTTTTAACAAATGGTGCTGGCATAACTGGATGTCAGCCTGTGGGAGAATGAAATTAGAGCCTTATCTATCACCATGCACAAAACTCAAGTCCAAATATATTAAAGACCTCAATATAAATCCGACCACACTATACCTGACAGAAGAGAAAGTGGGAAGTAGCCTGCAATACATGGGCACAGGAGACCACTTCCTATGTAAAACCCCAGTGGCACAGACAGTAAGAGCAACAATGAACAAACGGGACCTCCTGAAACTGAGAAGCTTCTGTAAAGCAAAAGACACAGTCATTAAGACAAAAAGGCATCCTACAGAATGGGAGAAGATCTTCACTAACCCCACATCAGACAAAGGTCTGATCTCCAAAATATACAAAGAACTCAAGAAATTCTAAATACCACTTTAACTCTCTTAATAGATCTGTTTCACAACTGGTGATTTCTCTTTTTCTTTTCTTTTCTTTTCTTTTTTTTTTTTTGAGATAGGGTTTCTCTGTAGCTTTGGAGCCTGTCTTGGAACTAGCTCTTGTAGACCAGGATGGCCTTGAACTCACAGAGATCTGCCTGCCTCTGCCTCCCGAGTGCTGGGATTAAAGGTGCGCACCACCACCCAGCAACAGCTAGTGATTTCTACAGTAAAAGGCACTGTACTTAGCAGTTACTGTATGCGAAGTTCTTGGGTAACATTTCAGTCCTTCCACATTTGTCACTTCATCTTTGTGATATAAATATGTGGTCTAGATAAACGCACTACCAACTAAAAGCAAAATTTGCTAAGATTGTGCCTAGGTCTTAAGATCTACTTGTATTAAAGACAAAACACCCCCCAACACAAAAACAAAACAAAATAAACTTAAAGTTATGAAGCAATTTAAAAATGGAGATAAAGGATGATTCAAGATAAGAAAAACCTTACAGAATTACAATGTTGCTGAAATTAAACCCACAACAGCTACAATTGGAGCAAAAGACCACGAAAAACTTTGTGTGAACACAGCTGGAAGATCAAAATCACTACTTATTAATGAGCCAAGATGAAGAGAAAGTTAATAATGTGCCTTTCTTATCACCAGAATCCTTTCTGACTATTTCTTTTTGGTGTGGTACTGTCTTCCAAAGTCAACAACTGCTCCAATGATCATTTTTCCGTATTTTAAGCAGGTGGAAATCAGACCTGAGGTTCAGTGGAGCAAGACAACATATACACTGAAACAGTAACGCCTTACCTGGCTATTAATGAGCTACTTAATGATTTGTACACTTCTAGTATGAAATTCCACATGCCATAAGTTTAATATAATCATATATTAGGAGAAATGAGTTTAGTTTTTAAAATATATTATCCCTTTTGGTATTAGTCTCCTACCCATAATTGTCACATGTGGCTTCTGGCTCTGTCCCCAGCATTAGCTGTTTTCAGGTTCGCCAATTCCTCATCCCTAGAGTTGGGATGAACAGAGCCCTGCATGAAGGCAAGGGGTAACACTGAAGTCTCTCCTGCTAACCTTCCTTCTGAGGGAAGATGCCCAGTTGATTTCCTTTACCCCTCTGCCTGGGACTCCAAGGCCTGATTTTTCTTTTAGTACTGAGTGCTGGAGAGCCTCCTCACCTGGTTTACTCAACATTTTTCCCAACGTTCTCTTCCTTAATAATGATTTTTTGAATTTCTCCCCAGAGAAATCTTTACTCAGACTCTAAAAGCGACACCACTGCTTCATCCTCACAGGAAATGGTTTGAGAAAGAAACCTGTCCAAGAGGACTTAAGTTTTCATGACCTTGCAGAAACCTGAGGTGCTGGACTGAGAGTACTCCTCCTGGAGTTGTCCCCTCTGGCACAGCAACAACCCTCCCCACAGAGGACTAGGCCTTGGCCTTAACATGTTTAATTTTCTTATCTTTGGAGTTCCCAGATTAGACCTATTTTTACTTATTTTTTCCCCTTATCATACTTCTTCCTATTCCCACAGTCAATACCTTAGTTAGGTCCTCATTTCTGCTCATCTGAATGCCTTTAGCTCCTCCTCACCAGTTCTGGTCATTGCCTTCCAAACTGTTTTCTACACCATTGCCTTCTGAATGCTCTTGAAACTTAGGTCTAGAAGTCTTCTCTTGCTCAAAAACAAGCATCTTCTAAATTCAGTTCCAACTCTCTGACCTATATTTTAGGCCACCGTATGCTTCAACCTAGTAGTATTGTCAGGCTTGTTTCTCATTGCAGTACTGTATTTCTCTTTTATTCAAATTGGTTAACTCTTTCTTCTTAGAACTTCTGCCATATGCTAATCCACAAAAAAGCATCAGAACCCTTTCTTATGCATATAAACATGTTGTTTCTTTGGGCAACATAACTGCTATAATCTGTTCTAGACAAAGCTTACACTTCAAACTAGGATAAAACTGTTACTTTTGTTGATTAGGCATGGCTTAATAGGATAATTTCCTAACTCAAATTCATCTATCGCGTGGCAAAAAACCTGCATTATTTCAGATGACTGATAAAGAGTTTTCAAAGTTTAATTTTACAGGCTATTTACTTTCAGAGGTTTAGAGAGTTTTCCAGAAATTCCTCTACAATATTTATTAGATTTATTTATATTTTAGGTTAAAAACATTTAAAGATTTAAAAACTTTAATTTTCTCTGTGTGTCATGCGTACTTGAGAGTAGGTGTGCTGTGAGATGGTCTTTCTGTATGCTGTGAATATGTGTTGCTTTCATTGGTTGAAAAAGCTGAATTGGCCTATAGCCAGGCAGAATAAGGCTTGGCAGGAAAGCCAAATGGAGATCCAGGGAGAAGTAGGGAGGAGTTGAGTGATGTGGGAGTTCCCTCTGTGTGTTGTGATTACCATTAATGAATAAAGAAACTGTCTTGGCCTGTTATAGAGCAAAAGAACAGACCTAGGAAGGGAAAACTGAAGTGAATGCTGGGAGAAAGGAGGCAGAGTCAGAAAGAGACACCATGGGTCTGCCAGAGATAGATGTGCTGAAACTTTGTTGGTAGGCCACGACCTCGTGGTGATACACAGATTAATGGAGTGGTTTAAATTAAGATGTTAGAGTTAGTCAATAAGAAGCTAGAGCTAATGGGCTGATTTAATTGATACAGTATCTGTGTGGTTATTTTGGTTCTGGGCAGCTGGGATGAACAAACGGCCTCTTCCTACAGTCGGGAGAGATGCCAGAGCACTACCAATAAGCCATGGACCATATGGCAATACATAAATTAATAGAAATGGACTAATTTAAATGTAAGAGCTAGCTAGTAATAAGCCTGAGCCATTGACCAAACATTTATAATTAATATAAGCCTCTGACTGGTATTCAGGGACATGAGAGAAATGTCTGATTACACAGAGGTGATGGATCTGGTGGAGCTGGAGTTACAGGTAGTTGTGAAATACATGATGGGTGCTAGAGACCAAATTCAGATCCTCTGTAAGAGGACTATGTATGCCTAACCACTGAACCATCTCAAGTCCCATTATTTACTAGTTTTAATCAAATAAATTTAAACAGTCTTGATAACCTGACTTTGTATTATAAGTTCACTGTGACTTATTAGTTAATATTTTGTACCCAATACAAAATCTCCTTCATCTACTTCAAACAACCTTAATGCCATATTATCACTGTTGTTTTATTTAGTAATTTAGAGTTTCCTTTTGGCTTTAAGACAACCTAAACTCAGCACAGAAATACTCGAAATAAGCAAATTGGTAAAATGTGTTGTAGAATATTATTTTAAGATGTGTTCCATTTCTTTATATTGTGAAACATTTGTTTAATGATGCAAAGATGTGTTGCATTCTTTTATGTTCATTTGTTTAACTCTGTGAAGCTGTGTTACTTTGCCTGTCTAAAACACCTGATTGGTCTAATAAAGAGTTGAATGATCAATTAGCAAGGCAGGAGAAAGGAAAGGTGGGGCTGGCAGGCAGAGAGAATAAACAGAAGGAGAAAAAGAGAAAAAGGATTAAGGATTGAGTGAGAGAAGGAGGAGGACTCCAGAAGCCAGCCACCCAGTTACACAGCAAGCCATAGGGTAAAAAGTAAAGAAAGGTATACAGAAATAGAGAAAGGTAAAATGCCAGAGGCAAAAGATAGGTGGGATAATTAAGTTAAAAAAGCTTAGCCATACATTTATAAGTTATCATAAGTCTCCATGTGTGTTGATTTGGGAGCTAGGTGGCGGTCCCCCCAAAAGAGCAAAGAGTCAAAAGAGTAAAGCGTTAGAAAAACCAACTATACCTCTGGCTCAAAATTAATTTGCAAAACTTAAGTTAACGGTAATTTATCTTGAACCTGACAGGATACAGCTAATTTTATTAACACAATGGAAAAGCATCACCAAATTATATATTCCAGTGGTCCTTTTATAGCACAGTTTCTGAATCATGAATTGAGTAATTTTTAAGCCACATTAGTTCATGCCTAAAATATCAACCTCTTATTAAAAAATACATGATTTGATTGATTTACAATAGACAAGTAAATTCCATACCTTAATCAACATTATTATTCCATGTTTTTATTAAACTGCCTCTGTATGTTTTGGTATTCCTACTAACTGAGTAAGAGCAAATAAAGTATTTTTTTTCTAAATTATGTTTAATACAAAATTATTCCAATTATCTGTGTGTCTCATCTCTTGTCTTCCCTGCATCCCACTCCCCTTCCATACACACCTGGTCAAAATAAATTCTGGTAAACAGAGATGACAAATTGAGAAAAAAATTCCTTATGGACAATTTCATATCATCCCCAGTAAAATGCACAATAAAATGCAAATTCATTAAACATCTGAACAAGACATCTGACACTATGATAGCAGTTCTATTGATCCATCTCAGCTCTTACCACAGTACTAATTTTGGTTGAAATTCTGCCAAGTGAAGACCTTCTTTCTAGTACTGCAAATTCTTTAGAGTCTGAGCTTCATTTAATGATCTCATTTTGATTTGTGCCTTCCACTTGATTATGGGACATCTTTTGCCAACTTCAGAAATTATCTGTTGGCAGAGCTTAGGGAAATTAGGATGACAGTTCAACTATTTTATCAAAAAAGCTTTGTATTTTAGGCCCAGTCTTCTAAACATTAAACTTAAAGCTTAAGCTTTCAAATACAAAGCCTGTACCCAAAATTTAAATGGCAAAGCAAAGGCAGAGAAGGATATAAGAGCAATTTAAAAATGAAGCTGGAAACCCTGGACAGACAGCACTTACCTGCAAAAGCAAATCTACTTTCTTTTTAATTTTTTTATTTTTTCCATATTCTTTTATTTTTTTCCATTCAAAAAAAATTTACATTTCCTCCCCTTCCCCCAGTCCCCTCCCGCTCCCCCCCACCCCGCTGCTTCCTTAAAAGAGGGCATGGTGCCCTGCCCTGTGGGAAGTCCAAGGCCCTCCCCACTCCATCCCGGCCTAGGAAGGTGTGCATCCAAATAGACTAGGTTCCCAAAAAGATAATACATGCAGAAGAGATAGGTCCTAGTGTCTTGGTTTAGTCTTTGTGTGGTTTTGATATCAAGATAACTGTAGCTTCATAAAAAGAGTTTGGCAATGACTTTTCTGTTTCTATTATGTGAAACACATTAAGGAGTATAGGTATTAGCTCTTCTTGGGAGTTCTGGTAGAATTCTGCTTACACATGGAACATTTAGCTGGGGCTTGGAAAGTTTGGGCATTTGATTTTGCAGGATAAATAAGATCATAATTAGACCATAAGGTCTGGGTTTGACCAGACAGGCTTTGCCGATTTCAAATATTTACAATAAAATCTCTTGACAACCTTAAGCTTTGTTAAACTGAAGCCTGAAGCAAGTATCACACAGAAAAGCCAGCGCGCTGACTTGAGGATATTGCATAGTATAAATAAAAGTGTGTGATAAAGTGTAAAGCACTATATGGTTATAAACTATTCTTCCCTCACTTACCATCTATATAACTTATTAACTTATTGAGAGAACATCTGTGACCAAAAACTACTCTTGGAAATTCACGGATTCAGAAACATTTGTGGGCACCATCTATGGTATGAGGCTCTGACAATGTTTCCTCTTTACATGGAATTTGGTCTTCAACATGGAAAGCACTGAAATGCTAACAATGGAGAAGAATAAAGTATAGTAGGTGACAGGACGGATTTCAGCACTTAGTTCAGCAGACTGCAACAAAAAAGTTTTGATTCTTACCCTTTTAAGATTATGATACAGTCTGTGAGTGCTGGTGCACAGATGCAATATAGTATTTGAGGCAAGAATGTTTTGGAAAATGAAGAAAGAGGAAGAGCGCTTTCACCTTTTACACTCAGCAGTCACCCAATTTTTGTTATTTTTGTGTTTCTGCTATAAGAAACACATATCAATGCTTACACACTATTATGAACATGCCAAGAGTAGTGCACAATTCTAGGGCACTGACTAATTCCATTCCAGCTTTACTCATTCAAGGCTGCATTTGGCAAAGAGAATGGTTTTCATAGTGATAACCTGAAGAAGCCCTTAATGCCTTCTATGCTTTTATTAGCTGTGATAACTGAACTCTGAACTGTTAGAGGAAGGAAATCTAGAGATACTACTAAGGTAAGATAAGGGATTTCCTCTCTCCCTGAAATGGGTAATAATAAGGGAACAAACAGGAATGGGGGGAGATGAGGATGGTTTCTATCTTAGTTGGTTCACCTATTTACTAAAGTAACAGAAAGAGAAAGATAGAAAAACGACTTTAACATTACAATTTTCTGTGGACCATATGACTGAATCTGTTCATAACGACTACTAGATATTTATATTTTAGGGCTTAGTAGAAAACACAATTTTGAGATTTGGAATTCCAGGTTCTGGCTATTACAAATAATGCTGCTATAAACATAGCTGAACAAATGTCCTTGTAGTATGACTGAGCATCTTTTGGGTGTATGTTGGTTCCTGAGATAGGTTGATTCCCAATTTTCTGAGAAACCACCATACTGATCTCCAGAGTGGTTGTAGAAGCTTGCATTCCCATCAGCAATGGAGGACTGTTCTCCTTACTCCACATCCTCTCCAGCATGAGCTATCACTGGTGTTTTTGATCTTAGCCATTCTGACTGATGTAAGATGGTAAGAGTCGTTTTGATTTGCATTTCCCTGATGGCTAAGGATGTAGAACATTTCCTTAAGTGTCTTTTGGCCATTTGAGATTCTTTTGTTGAGAATTTTCTGTTTAGTTCTGTACCCCATTTTAAATTGAATTATTTAGAATTTTGATGTCTAATTTCTTGAGTTCTTTATACATTTTGGAGATCAGTCCTCTGTATGTTGGGTTGGTGAAGATCTTTTCCCATTCAGCAGGCTGCTTTTTTGTCCCATTGACTGTATCCTTTTCTTTAACAGAAGTTTCTCAGTTTCAGGAGGTCCCATTTATTTATTGTTTCTCTTGGTGCTACTGGGGTTATAGTTAGGAAGTGGTCTCCTGTGCCCATGAATTGAAGACTTCTTCCTACTTTCTCTTCTATCAGGTTCAGTGTGGTCAAATTTATATTAAGGTCTTGGAGAGATCAGGGACATAAGGAACATATCTAAACATAATAAAAGCAATATATAGCAAGCTGACAGCCACCATCAGATTAAATGGAGAGAAACTCAAAGCAATTCCACTAAAATCAGGAACAAGGCAATGCTGTTCACTCTCTCCATATTCATTCAACATAGTTCTTGAAGTTTTGGCTAGACAACAAAAGGAGATCAAGGGAATTAATTCATATTGGAAAGGAAGAAGTCAAACTATTGCTATTTGCAGATGATATTATGCATAAGTGAATCCCAAAACTCTACCACGGAACTCCTACAGCTGATAAATACCTTCAGTAATGTGCCAGAATACAAGATCAACTAAAAAAAAAATCAGTAGCCCTCCCATATACAAATGATAAAGAAGCTGAGAAACAAATCAGAGAAACATCACATTAGCCACAAATAACATAAAATATCTTGGGGTAGCACTAACCAAACAAGTGAAAGACCTGTTCAACAAGATCTTTAAGACTTTGAAGAAAGAAACTGAAGAAGATAGCAGAAAATAGAAAGGTCTTCCAAGCTCTTGGATAGGTAGAATCAACATAATAAAAATGGCAACCCCTCTAAAAGCAATCTATAGATTCAATGTAGTCCCCATCAAAATTCCAACACAATTATTCTCAGACCTTGAAAGAACAATACTCAACTTTATATGAAAAAACAAAAACCCAGGATAGCCAAAACAATCCTGTACAATAAAGGAACTTCCGGAGGCATTACCATCCCTGACTTCAAACTCTACTATAGAGCTACAGTAATGAAAACAGCTTGATATTGGCATAAAAACAGACAGGGGGACCAATGGAATCAAATCAAAGACCTGGATATTAATCTACAAACCTATGAACACCTGATTTTTGACAAAGAAGCTAAAATTACACAATGGAAAAAAGAAAGCATCTTCAACAAATGGTGCTGGTATAACTAGATGTCAACACGTAGAAGAATGCAAATAGATCCAAATCCCCAGGCACAAAACCCAAGTCCAAATGGAATTTCATAGTCTATTAAAGTTGTAGAAGGTATGAAAATGATTACCAGGAGTCTAGAGCAAATAGGTATTTTAGGAGTTTTTTTTAAAAAAATCATACTTTTTGTCACTCTTATAAAACACAGAATTTCATTATTTTGGGGGAAATAGTAATATTTTCTTCACTATGTGATTAAGGCATTGTGAAGGCACATGGCCCTTTAAGATGCTTCACTGTGTTCTCTTGTATACTCGATTGTTCTCTAATCCAGTTTCTTCTGTCTTCTAACTGTAGGACAGACCCAACAATTCCTTTTAAAAATGAGTGTCAGTTAGGCAGTGGTGGCGCATGCCTTTAAGCCCAGCACTTGGAAGGCAGAGGCAGGCAGATCTCTGTGAGATCGAGGCCAGCCTGGTGTACAAAAGCTAGTTCTAGGACAGGCTCCAAAGCTACAAAGAAACCATGTCTCGCCCCCTCCCCCCAAGGAAAAAAGAATGTCAAGTCTGAGCAGGTGATGTATTTATCTTCTCATTGTTTAGTATTTTACTGAAATCTAAACTAAACATGACCTTACCCTAAAAACAACAACCATATTGTAATAAAATATTAACATTCAAGTATCGTATTCAGATAAGAAAGTCAAGATAGAATGCCAGAGAATACAGCAAAATTATTCAAATTGTAGCATCTATTGAAAGAGTACATCTATGGGAGGATGAAGACATTGTATAAGAGTATGGGGTGCTATTTTGGGAAATTAGACAAGTTGGGACTTCACTTTGACAGAGTTGCCTTAGATCCTTAGAGCCCAGTTGAGGATCCAACACAATCTTTCATCTTCCTTTTCACATCTAAGAATGTAGTTATCTCATCTAAATCAAATCATGTAAAATAGTACACCATGGGCATCTCCTTAAAATCACTAAAGTTCTTTCAGTTATCAGGACCATCTTAGTGGCACTATTAAAGATTTCCAAAAGGATAAAAATATCTTTAATTTTGTTCTTTTATTCTTTTCCAAGTAACAAGATTCATCAAGTGGGCTCAGCGTACTGACTTTAATTTTCCTAGTGAGCTGGGATGCTAACTGTGACCATGTGCTCTTGCTTCTGTGTAAGCGGCTGACTTCAGATGTTTCTCCTCAAGTTTAAGGATCAAGGAGATTTAACTCATAGACTCAGAGGCATACATACAGATGAGAAAGCAGTACGGATTAAAATTTAAAAAAAACATACCTGTAAGAAAGAGTTATTCTTTTGTTCCTAGTCTACCAGTTCAGCCCCAAACAGTTACTAAAATACAATAATAGGTAGAAGAATGTGTAGATGAACAGTGACAAACTATATACAAACTCAGTTGACAGGATTTTTACCCCAAGTTAGATATTCGGCTGTGATGCACAATTTATGTGTCTTTTGTTTCAAGAGAAGACTGATTTTTATCTTCCAACCCACACATCCCTTTCTGAATGTCCTTTTCTGTTTATGTTTATCATACCACCTGGCTGACACTAGTCTTTGAGATTGCTTTCCTCTTGGCGTGTGCATTATCCCCATTTTGCTGCTTTTACTACATGGATCCTCTATCCATGATCTGCTTTATATTTGGTCAACTAACTGAAGCTCACCCTTTGATACTGGGCTGATAAGCACAGCTATTAATTTTGACAATGCTAAGTTTCAGTCTTATGTGGTAACAAATGCCTGTACTAACAAACCGCTATTAAGGATATCTGATGGACTATAAGCAATCACAAAAAACCCAAACTGTGAAAATCTCCTGATCTATAAGAAATAAGGTTAGTACTAAGAACTAAGATCAAGAAAGGAACTCTTATAGCTGTTCAGAGCAGATGACATTCTTGTAAAGTCTTCCAAACTGCAGAAAGGTAAGTGTATACACAGCAACCCTTATTATGCAGTAGTAGATCTATCTTAGCATTCATGTGGTAGTTAAACTTTCTTCCTCAGCAAAAGTCTCTCAAGCTGTGGGCATCAAGAAAAACAACAGAATAAATGCTTTCCTACCAAGCAATTTCAAACTAAATGATGAAGCAGAAAGAACTCTAAATTCTTATGGCTTCTATACAGTAGAAATGGGCTGCTGAGTATTACTGATTAACTCGTTGTGGGTAGAAAATTGTTCCTTAAGCTTTAGGATTAGCTTCTTCTGGCTAGGAAGAACAAAAATAACACAAAGGCAAACTGCTTGAAATAGCACCAATTCCATTAATCTCCTCATCGACTAGGATGTATTAATTCTATGTAGGTCTCATTCAAAGATTTTTCCCAGCAGTTTTAAAGTACCAATGACAGGAAAAAATAGAATTATGCACTAAAGATTCTAGAAAATACAGGCCACCCTTGTAGATCTATTTACTTCTTTTTCCTAGATGGTCAGGTCACCTTACTGTTTTTTTGAACATCTGAAAAAAGAGTCAGTAAAATGAGTTTTTGTGCCACAACAGCTTTTTGCTTCTTTTTAGTTGTTAGACAGGGGGTGTAACAATTCAGTGTTGGCAAAAAGGTACATCTTAACATATATTCAGAGTTGACTTGTGTTATGAGAGAAACATAGGAATACAGTACTGGTAACGCCTAGTCCTATCAAAAAGTCCCTCTGAAATGTTACTGTATGTATGACCTATGACTTACTTTAACTTTTGAAAAGTGTGTACTGTACACATAATGATGTTTTATCCTGTAGACAAGAAGCACTGCGAAATGAGCATCACAACAACTATAAGAAGTGAAAAACAAAAAAGCAAACAAACAAAAACTTATTTACGTGAATGTGTGGTAAGAACTAGGGATCCCATTTAATTACAGGTCTGGAGTAGAGCCTGAGAGTTTCATTTCTTACAAGTCTCAGGTAATGTTAATGCTGGTAGTCTGAAGACCACACCTTGAATTAGCAAGATCATCCTGTACTTGGAGGAAGATAATCAGCACTCTATCAAGGTGAAGCCAGATAAATCATGGAAATATAATAGAGATGTAGAAATCGCTTGTACTAAAAAGAACTGGCTTCTTACTTAGGTCTAAAACATAACTAAACACTGGAAGAAATCATAGTATTTCTGTCTTTACTGTCTCTGTCTAATTTGGGATCACCTGCTCCCCTTTGTATGTATTTAGGTATGTTGTAATAGTTAACATTGCCAACTTGACAGAATCAGAATCACCTAGGAGCCAAACATTTGGGCATGTCTTTGAGAGAGTTACTTGACTGGGTCTGAGGTGGGAAGGCCCACACTAAATTCCATGGGTTGGGATGCTGCATTCAAAAGGAGAAAATGAGCTGAGTACAGCTTCTGTCTCTCTCTGTTCCTGGCTGCAGATGCCTTATATTCTTGCTATCATGATTTTCTTGCCACAGTGGACTGTATTCTTGAACAGTGAGCTAAAACAAACCTTTCCTTCTTCAAGTTACTTTTGTTAGGTATTTTATCACAACAAAGGGATAACTAATATTCACATTAACCTGTCAAGGTGCTTCTATCTAAAAACTACAATATCTAACTGGTCTCATTCTTCTTCAAAGCTAAAGTCACAAAGGTAAGAGTAACTGGGACACCTTACTATCAGCATACTACAATGACCAACATATTATATTCCTGATCTCCAGTAGGTGCCTAAATGTCTTGAGTCAAATCTTCCTAAACCTGCATTCAGCATGGATTTCAGGATAGCAGATCCTCACAGGACAAACTCCTTGAGGCAATTATTCATGATGGCAGGTCTGTAGTTTAAGCATGAGAAACAACTCGTTCCTTCAAATAATGACTCTTTGGACCACCTTGTAGAACCAGAACCGAGAGAAGGGTCACAGACTATGCTTTGGCCAAGACAGTTTAATTACGCTTATCTCTAAACCCATGCCACAATTTTCCTCTATTTAAACATAAAGCTAATGTCTGTGAAGATGAAATTGGGTCACTGTACCTTTTATCAGTTTCTCTTCCCAATGCACACTGATTAAACCCACTTTGTCTGCTTTTCACTGTTAGTATCACTTGTTTATTTAATTGATGAACCGTGATGGTTGGCTAAGTCTAGCTTGCTGGGCTAGCTGGGGCCAGGGCTTCTGTCTTAAAACCCCAGTTACAGAAAAAAGAAAACCTAGTGTTCCCCAGTCCTTGGAAGCTGATACTGGCTTCTTCTTGAACTAGCAGTTCTGAAACTTACCTAACACTGGAATCACTTAGGAAGCTTTAAAATTCTGATGTCTGGCTCTATCTAAGAAAGACTCTTATTTAGTCTACCCACCCATGGTAGAGCTTTGGCATATATAGTTTTAAAAGCTTCCCAGACAAAGTTGGGAATCACTGCCCTAGCTGTAGATACAAACAGACTTGAAGACTAAGAGCAGCTTTCATTTCCTTATCATATGATCATTTTAGGTAAATGGTCAGAAAGATAATTATTATTCCTTTAGGTCTTCCTTAGAAAATTAAAATGAGAAAACAACGCCAATAGCCTCCTATGAAGGAGGAAAACCCAAGAAAACGCTGGTAATTTGGACTCTGAATTTTTGATTCTTTAAAGTAATGTGCTTGGCATAATTTTATAGGGAAATTGTGAGAACATGACATGATTTGTTGTCCTATCTCCACCAATATTTGGTTGCATTATTGTTAGCACAGAATCCATCACCTGATCTTTTGGGTTTCAGTTTCTTCATCTACGAAGTGCGGAGGTTAGCTAATATAAGTTCCTGCAGTATGTGAACTCTCATTAGATTTAGCCTACTTTCTTTCCTCCATATGTCTTATTCTTCTGTTGACCCACATAACAAACTGAAACAAAGAGAAACCTATTTTAATTGGCTATCGGATTTCCTGAGATTCTGACTATTATTAATTTTAACAATTAATTTTTGTTAATGATTGATGAATGTTTTACATTTTGTCAACTGTGACTCAGGAGTGACTTAAGTCACTTTATGACTGAGATTCTCTAGTAAGTAATTCAGTGGTACTTGTCTTGTAAGCACATTCTAGAGCTGTGGTTATGATTATCTTCTATGAGCTGCATACAGACAAAACAAGACAAAACACCAAAAAATAGAACTAATCAAAATCCAGGGTAGAATCTATGCACCCACTTAAATGACATCTTACAAATAATAGTCCATAAGTCTCAGGAAAAGTTGAACCTCAATTAAATGACAGTTGTCCTTTTTGTTATATAGTAAGCCGGAGTCAGAGGTTTTGCTTTTCATGGTCAAATACAGCCTTAAAACCATAACTGGAAATTTTCCAGAGGTAATTTGTAAGTTTTAAACACCATGCCATGCTTTATGCTGAAACCTTTTTCAGTCCTTCCCGACTGTGAGCCTGTCCTTTATCTGACATACCAATATTATACTGTATGAATTTAAAAGTATGTTTGCAAGAAAGAACTATATACAGGGTTCAGTACTATTAAGTTTCAGGTATAAAATGGGGGTAATGAAACCCATCTCCCATGGGTAAATACACTTTTTTACTTGAATCTAGTTAGACAAAGTCATAAAAGATATTGATTTTGTTATTTAAAAATTCCTTATTATGCATAATTACTTTAGCTCTCTTAATCTTAGCAGACTTCTGGTTGAAAAAGGCAACCAGAAATAGAAAAAAAAAATCATCACTATTTTATTTATATGTAATCAGATGCAGGTAGGTAGGTAAGTAGGTAGTACTCTTGATTCATTTCCCAGGACATAGTAAACACAAACACTATTACTTTTTAAGTTTTTTAAAGCTTTATTTTTAGTTTATATGTATGAGTGTTCCGCTTGTATGCATGTGTACACATTACATGTCTACATGCCATGGAAGGCAGAAAAGGGTGTTGGATCAACTGGAACTGAACTTACAGGTGGTTATGAACTGTCATGTGGGTGCTAGGAATTGAACCTGGGTCCTCTGGAAGAGAAACCAGTGCTCTTAACTGCTGAGCCATCTTTCCAGACTCTAATTATACCTTTTATTGATTCAATATGCACTATTATCTTATTAGATTATTTAAATTTTGATAGCCCCCGAAAAACAGAAATCATGCACACAAACATATACAGAAGCAAAATATGATAGAAACACACTTATCCTGATGTTTTGTAACTACTTCTGTGCTCTACAACTAGCATATAAATTATATGAAATGATAGTAACTTACAATTCCCCAATCTCTATGACTTGCAGACAATACTTCTCTTGTGCACTGGACATCACAGGATACTTAGTACAAAGTATCTCACATACTTCCCTGGTATGTACTTTAAAAGATGCTCTTCTGAAGAAATTCTGAGTGACCATTGTTCTTTTCTTCCTGTTGCCTCAACTTTAAGAGGTTTTTGTTTACTCTTTTAAGATAAGCCTCAGGCCCTGTCATGTCTATCCCCTAGGAATGGGGAAACAGAACAATTGGGAAGGGTAGTGAGGCCAGTTGGATAGAAGTAGGCTTAGAATGCAGATTGTGGGCTGGCAGCACACCTGTGTGCATATAAAGACAAGCCCTCTAACACATGAATCTCAATGGGATGGCGTTGGTAAACTATACTCCTCCGAAGAGAGGTGCTGCATTTATAACTGTTTTCTCAAAGCTGCCCTTCTTAGAATAATGGTTGTCTTTGATATTCATATGCTTCTTGGAGAACTCTAAGATAGCAGCCTTATACAACTTGAGTTTTCAGCAAATTTCTTGCTTTGCCTACAGTGTTCTGTATGAGTTGTGTCTGATAGATAATACGGACTCACATCTGGGGCAGAGCTAAGCCATGTGCTCTGATACATATGCTGGTGTGAGAGTGTGTGGAGATGTTTACTTGACCTTCTGGTCTCAACTGATGCCATCCTGAACAGCTGGGATCTGCATAGTTGTCCTGATCTCACTTACAGCTCCGCATCACACTGCAAACTGCATCAGGATAAGGGCCGAGGATTTTTTACTTATTTTGAGATAGTCTCCAAAAGGAACTCCTGGACTCTTAGCAGGCTCTGTTAGAAGGGATGGACAGATAGGATTCATTACAGTAGAAAGCCCTTCACTGACTTTATAATCCAGACTCTCAGCTTTGAACCTGATTGCCTGTGAACTCAGTTACCAGTTGGGTAATCCAAACAGGGTATTCTTTTTTTTAATTTATTTTTTTAAGTTTCCATGTTAGCAAAATCAAGCAATTCAACACGTATTTTGTGACAATGTAGTCAAAGTTAAAATATACTGTTTGATCTTCCACATGGGCAATCAATCAGGAATATGATTGTAACTGTTTTTACTTTTTGTATGTGCCTATGTGTATGGTGTCCTCGCATGTATGTGTATATGTATATATAACAAGATTTATGTGTAAGTGCATGTGTATGTGTACATGTCTATAGAGGCTTTAGGCAAAGGTCAGGTGTCTTCCTTGATTGCTTTCCATCTTATTCACTGAGGCAGGTTCTCTCACTGAGCCCAGAGCTCACTATCTGAGCTAGTCTAGCTAACCAGATTGTTCTTGGATACTGTCTCAGATTGTCTCTGCTGGAATTACATGCAGCCTGCCATGTTCACTTGATATTTATGTAAGTTCCAGGGGTATGAGTTCTAGTCCTCAAGCTTATATAGCAAGTGCTTTATTACTGCGTTGTATTGTTTCTCCATGTCATGCTTCCACTCTACTCTGTCTCAATCCACTCAGAGACACAGACACCAGGGTCCTAGAGTATGACCTGTTCCTAGTCGGTACTGCTTTCTTAGAAGAGGCCAGGGAACTGAACTTGATCTCTAACACTTCGGTGTCCTCAGTTTAACAAGATGAATGCTAATGATATACCCCTGAAATATTTCTAGAAATAATGACAAAAGATAACCCCATAAACCTACTTACAAACAGAGATGACTCACTTATCCTTGTTAGCTGGGGAAAAAATTAACAGGTAAAAGAATCCCACTAATAAATCTAAAACCTCATTAGGTTAAATATCTTTTCAACCCAACCTAATCAAAAGTTGTAAACAAGGAACTAAGCTGATCTGACAGAGTTCATCTGCTTCTTCTTTCTTTTTGCTCCCTGATGGAAAAATTATGAGTGTTAAGCTACCTGTAAGTTTTTAGAAGGGAAAGAGAAGCAGGTGCCTAGATAATTTCAAATTGAAGTTTTGTGTGATCCACAATTTTCTACATAAAGTACTCTTCAAATATTAACCAATAACTGAAGGAAGTGAAGTCAGATAGATGTAGACTTTTTCCTCTCACTAAATAGGACATGACTACAGACAAGGTGTAGAAGGCAGAGTACAATTGTATCAGAGTGGAAAAGACCTCTTTAAGAATCATTTAGTCCACACCTTGATTTTGCAGGTGAAGAGGAAGTAATTTCAAATGCTTTAAAGTGCTTGCAGAGGAAGGGATGGCAGTAGGCATATGTGTGATGAGTCCTCATGGGATTCACTGATAGGAACAATGAAGAAGATAAAAGAGTACTTGTCATACTGTTCTTTTTTTGCAGTCTTCCCCGAGTACTGTTCACTGTTTTTCTTTTCATCTCAATGACTATGACAGATGTAATGGCATTTTGAAATACTATTTATTGTGAAAACAATTTTAATAGTGTATGTCATAATACTAATGAGACTTCCTGAGCACCTGTGTACAAAGCTATGAACGGTGAAAGAAAGCAGAAAAATACACGAAGTTCTTTTCTCTGTTTTCCCTCTTAAGAGACAAATGACTTCTTCTGCACTAAGAAAACCTAGCTGAGCAGTGGGGTCCTCTGTCTTCTTTTGATTCTGGTGCTAGGCTCTTCTATTCTCTACTTCTTGATGGATGAGCAAGAACTTTGGAGTTCCAGGAGAACATTCTTCACATTACCCAAACATAAACTTTGATTTTGGGTAACCTCAAGCTTGGGGCTATGAACTGGCCAACTTCCTTCAACTGGACCTAAGTCTTCTTAGTTCCCGATGAAGGATCAATCTTCTGTCAGTATTTGGATGATATATTTTTATGGAAATCTTGTACTACAATAACAGAATTTGAATGATTATCTGGCTTTATGTCAAAATTTCTATCTTTGGCTCTTAAAAGCCATATTATCTCTTTCCTTGCAATTCCATGGAGACCGTTAATCAAATTCATAGATGCTTTCCTCTCTAAATTTTCTTTTAAAGTCTTATCAAACTTTTGGAATCTAAGGTCTGAAAAGTGAACTTAGCAATTTGTTACTTTATTTTGCCAGTATGCTGTTCTCTCAAACGTCATAAAATAATAATCAAATCATAGTTCTTTTCAAAGAATATGTGCAATTTTGAAAAGCTGGTCAGGAACTAGTGCCAAGGCATTTACACAAATTCTCTCATGAAGCCTCACAAGAATCCTATTACTCGGGCCTGTTGCCAAGACTGTTTGCTATATAATACCAAAACACTTACTACAGAATTCTGTTTTAAATTGTTTTCATTTTTTTTTTCCTGAAACAGGGTTTCTCTGTGTAGCTTTGGAGCCTGTCCTGGAACTCACTCTGTAGACTAGGGTGGCCTTGAACTCACAGAGATCCACCTGCCTCTGCCTCCAAAGTCTTGTGATTAAAGGCGTGCGCCACCACTTCCCAGTCTCATGTTTTTTTTTTTAAAATAGTATAGCTGAATCTCTACTTTTATCCTGTGCTGGCATTTTCAACTTTTCATCACTAAGGAACTCTCCTTAATTTCTCCTTTACACTTCCTTGTATTGAACAGGATGTGTTTTAAAATTTAGTAGCTTGGTTTTCATTTCATTTAGAGACATACGCAGTAACTGCCAGTCAAAGCTTCTAAGGGTTGATAGACTGTCAGATGAAAAACAAAACATCCGGCCATTCAGGTGGCATGCAAAACTTCACAGTGGGTGAAATAAATACCCATGGTCTTTAAACATTTTTTATTCATTTCTTATTATGTATATGAATGTTTTGACTGCATGTATATCTGTGTACTGCATATGTAGGTGAGAAGAGGGCATGGAGCCTCTGGAGTCAGAACTATAGATAGCTGTGAGCCACCCTGTGGTGCTGAGGATAGTATTCTTTCCTCTGGAAATGCAGTTAGTTCTCTTCACCACTGAGTCATCTCTCCAATCTCCACGGTCTTTTATAAAGTATTAAAATCTTCCCAGGTCCCTGGGATCTGGCTGGGACTATAGATTTGTGACCATTTGGCTAAGGTTACTTTCCATCCTATAACTATAACTCTATTTTTTTTTCTTTAAAGCCATGACTTGGAGCAATCTGGTCATATCTGACTGAGTCCCACCTGGGGGTGGTTCTACACCTTGACCCTAGTATCTCACTCTGGTGTGACTCTTAGAGCAAAAAGGGACATTTGCATCTAGGGAATTCCTCTGCAGCTACACCTTATAAGATTTCTTTATAGCCTTAAGCTACCATAAAGAAAATCAAAGACCTTACTTTTTGGTTAGCTTGTATTCCTGCAAGATTAAGCATTACATGAAAATAATAGCAACAAGCAGGGCATGGCTCCTTATAGATAGTACTATGAAGCCGAATATTTTAATTCTGGTCAAATTTTGCAAATGTAAAACTACATGTAGTAGTTTGAATGTAACTGGCCCCCATAATCTCATAGAGAGTAGCACTATTAGGAGATGTAGCAATGTTGGAGTGGGTATGGCCTTGTTGGGGGAATTGTGTCATTGTGGAGGTGGGCTTTGAGGTTTCCTATGCTCAGTATACTGCCGAGTATTTCAGTTGACTTCCTGCTGCTGTAAGATATAGCACTTACAATTATTCCTCTAGCACCATGTCTGCTTGATGCCACCATCAAGCATGATGACAATGGACTGAACCTCTGAAAAGAAAGTTGAGTCCCCTCAATTAAACGTTTTCTTTATAAGAGTTGCTGTGGTCATGGTGTCTTTTCCCAGCAATAGAAACCTAAAACACTACAGAAGGCAAACAAAAATGGATGCTCTGGTTTATACATTCATAGAAAGTGTACTTTCTGTTCTGGGTGATTGCCTACAAGAGTTCATACCTATAGAAGCTACAAAGTAGAAACAATGACATTTAAGGTCCATCTCTTTCCATATTCCAGGAGCTTCACAGGCAACATGCCACTTAGTTACCAAGTCTTCTGTTAAAGTGAAAGGCAGGGATCATCACTATTTAATAGCAGTTCTCAAGTATGAGAGACAAGACTCTCATTGAAATATAAGAATAGTTATTATCATACAGAGGAGCTGAGACAATTGATGAGGGCTAAGAGAGTATAGTGAGGCAATTAAGGGGGGGACCGGAAAGTGGCAGAATTGGAGTGTGACCTCCCAAAGAGTCAATAAAGAAGTCACTAAAGAAAGACAGAAATAGAAAAGAAATTAAAAAAAGAGTATGTTGGCAGGTGAAATAATAGAGTAAGATTTACGTTGTATCTTTCTGCATTTACACAACAGAACTACACACATCTCTTTACAGCTGTATAAAATGTACACTGATACAAGAGTTGTATATGTAGAATTAACCAGGTTGCTGTTCACATATATATGCACTAACATAAATCTATATTCACCTTGTATTAGAACATCTACAATATAGACAGAATTATCTCTTTTCAAAGTAAAACTTGACTACTTTGGAAATACTGGAATAGATAAGATTAGCCTATTATTTGGAAATGAAATTTCCTATAGCTATTTATTGAAAATTTACTTAGTATAAACATGGTGCAATCATTTTCTGGTAATTCAGTTATGAAAGGCAATGGTACTATTCTATATCCCTTAGTATCTAGAAAAGTACTAGGAAAACAAAATATTGTTACGTGTTTGCTGAATGAATAAATGCATATTTTATATTACACATGGTACACAATTTTGGAGGTACAAACTTCCTTATACAGATGTTTTGGCTATTTTTAAAATAAATTTATATAAAGAACACCTGAAGAAATTTACTCATGTTATTCTAGTTAGGTGTTAATTCAAATAGCATGATTTTTTTGGGGGGGGATGTTTCATTATATGAAGATATAAGAGCTGAAAGGTTTATAACAGAAATAATGATGGTGATAAAGGTAAAATTATAATCACGGTTCTGAGAACAAAGACATTAAATACACATTAATAATTAGGAGAAGTGCTTCAAAGAAACTGAGTGACTCAAAATACATTACAATGGGCAAGTTGAATTTGGTGCCAGGGAGAGCCCAGATGTTCTGCAGAAAAGAATAAACCCTAGCATTCTACTGTTAAGGACATGAAAACAATTCTATAGATAGCTTAGTCAATTCCACTCAGAAGGAAGGTGCCTACCTATAAGAGTAAATTATTTCCTCCAGGGCATCCAAGAAAGGGCCCATTCACATCATATGGGTGAACATACTTGTCCCAGGAGGCCATTTTATTTTCAGCATCTTCCTACTGTATCAGGATCATTTGTTCTTATAACTCAAGTAGATATGTAGTCCTTGCTCACACTGCCTGTGTTATTATAAAACACCTTTCAGTACGCCTCTGCTAAAATGGAGTGCTCTAAACAAATGTTCTCTTAGGGCAATATCTCCTTAATATAAACTGCATTCAATAAAATTGGTAGTGACTCTAAAAAGAAAAGGATAAGATATATTCATAAAAATGACTGAAAGAAATTTATGAGCAGTATTTTACAAGACATTTCAGATTCCTATTTGCTATTAAAAGTTTAAGAGCTTTCTCAAAATTGCATTTTATGTTATTACATTCTTAATGAAATTAATTTATACAGAGAATGCTCTACTGATACTACTGTAGATTTTAATCCAAAAGTCTTACTGCCACAGACAGTGTGTGCAAGACCTTGAGAAAAGTGGCACAGGATACAGTGCTATCACTGGCACGAGGGCATTTGGCTCTAACATCTGAGCACTGAATAGGTCTAAAAAGTTTTTCTGTGCCTCAGACTTCTTTACTTTTAGTTTTTAATTGAACTACATAAAATAGGTTAGTGAAAGCAAAAGTACAAGATCCATGTTGCCACAGAATATCCTCTCTGGAACACACAATGGTAGATGCTAAGGTTTCCTCTGAATGATACTGCCCTGCTAGCTAGTTGTAGCTGTTTGAAAGGGGACTATTGCTGAGACTGACTGCACAAACCTATAAAACAAGCACTGGGAGGCTAAGGCAAGATTGAGACCTTGGGCTGTACCATTTTTTTTTTCCTCAACAAAGACAAAGGATACTGTTTGTTTGTTGTTATTTTTGAGACTATTATTTAATCACAGTGTTTCCCCTTTCCCCTTCCTCCCTTCATAGCCTCCTATGTAACTCTCTGAAGGGACTCTAGCCTTCTTCACCATTCCCTCTGCCTTGTGAAAAACTGTTAAGATTTCATTCCTAAGGCTAGCCACCAAAGTCTAATCCCTTATTTATCCACTTCCTCCTCCTGAGGCTGACCACCAAGGTCTACCTATAAAAGTATTGAAATCCAGAAATCAAAAGCACTCTTCAGCTCACCTAATTAACATGTACAATTAAAATTAAAGAACTCATCCTAACAGGGCTGACCTTTATAAACCACAATGCGCCTATGGGCCAAGTTTGTCCCTTCTCTATCCAGAGGCAGTTCTTTGTTGCCCACTCAGGGACAAACACCTCTTTGTCTTCTTCCTTGTTCCCACCACTCTCCTTCATCCTCTAACTCCTGTCTTTGTCACTTATTCCTTTCCCTTTGTCCCTCTGGGGCAAATCTTCTTTGTGCTGAGAACTTGGTCTTGGGAATTCTGAGCTGATACCCTCCCCTGCTCTCCTTGGGATACTATGATTTTAAAAATTATGATTGATATAGTCTCTGTATGTATGGTATTGGGGATTGAACCTGAAACTCTGCATATATGAGGACAGAACTCTGCGACTGGGATATACTGTATTCTTATCATGAAAGGAGATTCTTTAAACCTAGAATGTCATACCTTGAGATCAGAGGCAACCAAAGTTTTTCCAGGAATATAAATGGCATAGGAATAGAAAAAAAAATCAAATACTGCTGCAGGAAATAAAATGGTTTACTAGGTATCCTAGCTTGCACACACAGGACTACAATATTCTTAATCAGACTATAAGAGTACTACTTACTATGGACCACAGGAGTGTGTGTGTTTGTGTGTAATTTCCATTGTCAGAAGTAGAAAAACACTAAAGTACACATTAAGTATGTATTAATTGCCTACTGTCCTTCAGCTAGACCAATTGCCAGGATTGATCCTTGCTATTTCCTATACAGTACCTGGGACACAGTAGTTGCTCAGAAACTACTTGTGATTTATTAACCTCATGAAGTATTAGCAATAAACAAACACTATGATTTAATCTGCTGTTTACGCATTAAGCAACCCCTTCTAGAGGAGAGGTTGACTGAATGAAAAAGATGATTCACACTCTCATTCTTTCCTCTCAGAGTGGACTTTCTGGATTACCTGCCTTTGTTTCTACTTTGTTTCTAGGGGTTTGTGTTGAACACGGAGATACGAGATCTAAGGTTTTTCTCAGTTACACATTTCTCAGAACAGGCTTAAGATACCTTGGGTTACCAAACAGGTCCCCAACTCTTCACCTCAGTAACATCCTACTTAATGAAAACAAGGGTGCTTCAAAGTTCACTAGAAGAGTAGACACATCAAACTGCCTGATCAACAAACTTGCTGGTGCTTTCCTTCGTTCCTGTACTAATCAAGTTCTTTGTTTCTTTCAAGATGGGAAAACGGAGCATCAGACCAAAAGGAAACCCTAAGCATTAGTCAAGTTCCATTGTACAATAAAATTTCCTTAGAACACAAAACATGAACTGTACAAAAAGAAAAAAAGAGTACTACTTGATCTTGTTATAAATGGAAAGTTTTAGACATGTTAGAAAAGAGGCAGTAAGTTATGGACTTTATCCCCAGGCAGTGATTTCAACCAGAAAGTGTCAGCAGATGATGTGCTATTCTTTCTCCCCTTTACTTTTGTTCACAAAGAAACTGAAGGCATATGGCAAAACACATCATTAACTTCTTATTAATTTTATAATCTGAAGGCAACCAGTTAAAATAGTCATGCTACAACTTTAAATAACTGAGCTTACTGGGTATTTAATGAGAGATTTAGCACAGCAGGGTTTCTGTTAAATTAAGTTGTGCTTTCACGTCACAGTGGGAAAACAGGTGTATATTGGTTTAGAATTATGGAAATGTTGACTAATTTTAAGGCTTGTAATCAAACAGCAAGGTACCCTGTAATATTTTTTCTCCAAGAATATGCATTAATCTTTTATGTTTGTCCCATTTCATCCTGTCTACCAAAGGCTCACAACTAAAAGGCAACTACTTTCATGTTTTCCTGGCATCTGTTGAGAGTGATGATTCTAAGACAAAGCTGCACATAAATGCAAGATGTGAGATTCTATCCCCATCGACCACAAGTGATAAGGCAAATGTAGCAAGTGTGTACAGTGTAAGATTTGAATCTTACTAATCATATCTGACTTCTCAAATTTTTGTTTAACCTGCTTCAAGTAACTGAGCCTAAGAAACTGAGATGAATAAAAAGAAAAAAATATTCCAGACTGTATTTCCCAAGCTCCCAGTTTATTTATTTAAAAAATTTATTCTTTATTTTATACATATGGATGTTTTGCCTTGGTGCCCAACAAGGAGGTTAGAAAGCAGCATCAGCTCCCATGGGAAAACAACCATGTGAGTGTTGGGAACGGAACCTGGGTCCTGGAAAGGCAGCCGAGTGTTCTTAAATGCTGAGGTCCCCAGTCCTTGCCCCCACGACTTATGGTCCTCAGTTACAGGTTTCCAAAGCCTCTATTCTTAAATTTTACACATAGGATTTTAGCAAAAGAAAAAAAACAGGCAATATTTGAAAAACATACAGAAGGACTATTTGTTTGTAAGAATCACAGTTAAAATGTCCTGTTTGCCACCTCAAACTGCAGTTGTCAGCACTTCTGTGCATTTCAATACATTTTATTCATATTCATCCTGGGTTTCTAGTAAATTGTACTAATCATCAAATTTTTACTGGTATGTAAATGGAAACGAATACTGTCAGCTTGAAATCTTCTGTTCTATGTCAATACAAAGCCATAAAATAGGCACTAACTGACCTGTGGTCAGCTGACTTTATCAACAAGCTCTGGGTTTCTGAAGAACACCTTTGTAGAGGAAGATGACAGGAACCAAATTATGTTGTATCTAATTATACTATATTTTATATGGTAAATAGTAGTTCATGACTAAAAATTTTTAATGCATCAAGAAGGGATTTTGTGTCCTATTAATTGTGAAGCATTTGAAATTTTTCACTTACACCAAGACTGAAGCTTAAATTCTACTACTTTTTAAGTCAGTGAGGAAAGAAGACTTAACAGAAGCCATCTTACTAAAAATCACTCTGGAAGTTTTAGGAAGAAGTAGTTTCACAGAAGGAATCATTCTGCCAATACATACTTTTCTATCCTTTGACTTTCTCAGATGAAGAAGAGGAAACCAAAGCGGTATGGAGAATAGCTGTGTTCCCTAATTTTTGCTCTTGGTGATCACTGAATGTGGTGACAGCTGCCTGTAATCTCCACATTCGCCCACAACTTAGAGGTTAGCATGGGATGCACAGTGAGATCCTGTCTCAAAAATCCATCTACCTCAAAATAAGCCAATATTTTGAAAATCTTTTGCTAAGCATCTTTCTACTACAGACATTGTAAGTTTTTCAGTGGGCCTGACATAAATTACACAATTCTATCTTTTGGGGAAATGGGAGGAAAAATATTTATGTGTGTCTATATCAGTATGTGATGCACATGGTTTGTGAATGTATACAGGTAAGTAAGCAAACAATGAAATTATACCCTAAAACAGCATTTTATCCTTCTTGTCTTTTTACCAAAACATGTTTCAATAAAATCATGGTACATGGAGTGCTAACCACATGTCCTTTATTATAACAAACACATATCATTATGATATTGAATTAATTCACCACTGACATTTAGGTAAATGGAGAAAATATACCATATAAACAGCAAAGGACAATTTGTACTACCATGCAATATATAAAAGTCTCACAAAACTCTGATAAACCTTGATGAAAATGTCATATGCAACAACAGTTCATTTCTAATAATTGTATTAATCATCAGCTATTACTAGGAAGGAAATGAAAAACAAGCACTGCAAGCTTCTATTTTCCGTTCTACACCAACACGAAGGCACAACTTGGCATTAAAACACTGACTTTGTTAACCATCACTGACTGTTTAGAAGTCATTAGGAGCTTTAATATTATGTCTATAAAGAACACATTTGGTCCTTTCAAATGAAAATCTAAGACTAAATTTGAAAAGGGGCCCCTGGAGAGCAAAAGCTTTTCCTTTTCCATTTGCTCTCCTTGTGTGTGTTCCCACCACCTTTAAAATCTTAACCCACCCAGTACTCTTTGGCAGCTGCTGTACCACCTAGTGGGGCAGGCTATTTGAGCGTTCTTCCCATCAGTGTTAATGGCAGCCTGCTTTGTGTGCTGGCCAGCTAGTCTGGCTATTGCGGAACAGAGGGGTCAGAACATACTCCTCCAAAGACCAAAGCCATTTTTGGCACTAAGAACCCATAACTGGAACCTTTAGTTGAAAGAACCATTTTCAACCAGTAAAGTGATTTTGGTACAAAAGTAAACCGACTCACCCCAGGTAAAGTTTTAATATTGTGCAGTGCATTCTGGGCCTCAAGTGCAGCTTTTCTTGTATAAAATGTTACGAAACAACAACCTACAGAGAGAAATGAAAAGGTTTTAGAAATTTCTGTGAAGGCTTTGCTTAGATATAATGGAGACTGTTGCGAACAAATAATCTACTTAAAAGGATGCACAATTTAAAAATAATAAAGCACATGAGAGCAGTAATAACAATATCTCAATCATTTACACAGTGCCTTTCATCCAAAATCACATTTATTAGCTTTACCTGCACTGGAGACCAATTCGTAGCCCCCTGTACTAACTACCTGGGATACAGCTATTTAGAAATGAAAGTAGGAGGTAGGAGTCAGAGGGCAAGGTATTAATGGGACTTGGACCATAGCAACTACAATAAAGAGAAGTACTTAACTACAGCAACATTTGCATAAACTTATATTATCTTTAATTTTCTCAGAGTATCTCTAGAATGTCACATTTATAAAACACTTTGTAAGCTTAAAGGTTTAGAAATCTGAATAGATAGGGAGGTTCTTAAGGGCTGGGATAGTTGCCTTATTCTCTTATCTCTACCATAAAGTGCATAAAGTCAATTTCTGTGTATGGACCACTCAATCCTTGTTTGTTAAACAATGATTAGCTAATTTTAACTAACTTAAAATTAACTTGAGCCAGGCATGGTGGTGCACACCTTTAATCCCAGCACTCAGGAGACAGAGGCAGGCAGAACTCTGAGTTTGAGGCCAGCCTGGTCTACAAAGAGAGTTCCGGATAGCCAGGGTTACATAGAGAAACCCTGTTTCAAAAAACAAAAACCAAAACACTTGTAAGATGAATGGGTATGCACCCAAACAGTTGTGAGATGAATCTAGCCCATGCGATCAGTAGTGGTCGTGGCACATCTCTGAGTTCTTCATTTCTAAAAGCTGATAGAAACCCAGGCCAAAAATCCCTCCAAAGCAGGCCAGACGCTACCTCTTTTTAACCATCTTCTCTACCATTCTCAGACCATTACTTTAGCGACCTAAGACTTGCCTGTCCCTTTTATCAACTTATAAAGAAACTGCTTAGCATCATCAATCTGTTAATCACTATACAATTTCTCAGCATAATCACTTTTGGAAGAAGTAATATTAAAAAAACTTTACAAAAAGCCAGCAAAGGCTACATAGTCAGACCCTGTCTCAAAACAAAACAAAAGCTCAAATAAACAAACTGACCCCCAAAATTTATTTAATTAATTAGTTAATTATATGCTTAGGCCACAGCATGAGGGAGAAGATTAAAGGATGACTTGCAGGAGTTAATTCTCTTTTTACTACATGGATCCCAGAGATTGAACAAACTCAGGTTGACAGGGATTGGCTGCATGTGCCTTTGCCCACTGAGTCATCTTGAAGCCTCAACTTTATGAATTTAAACAGAAAAGACTCTATCTTTGATCTGGGCTGTTTGTTAAGTCTGAGATTGTCACAAGCAAGAACTGAACTTTAAGGCTTGATTCCACAGCCATATCTCCCTGCAGCACTCTCTGGGGCAGAGACTAAAGAAGCTGTCTTTGCTGTGGTACAGTGGTATTCTTTCATTTTATAATTTCACTTCCAAGTCGTGCCTGGCTCCTCTATGGTCCCTATCATGTATGATATGCTGAACTAATTATATGAAGCAAAACCTCTTACCACTCCTAAAGGTTATAAAAGTCAGATTGTTCTGGTGATTGGTCTGAAACCTCTCAAGGGCTCTGATCTGGAGATTAAGGCTGGTCTCTGGCCTCTCCCTGCCAACCCGGTCTTTCTGTTTCGTTATCTCCCTATTCTCATTCTTAGTATCAATGAAGTTCCTCTCCAGACTCTAGCAGAAAGTTTCTCCTCCCTTCAGCTCCCTCTAAAGTGCCATCTATACATTGTATTGTTGCTGTCTAAGGTCTTCCTACTTCCATGCCTAACTATGGCCTTGGGGGCCTCACAGAATAAATCTCACTGAGGGACTTTGATGATTAAATGCAAGGTTGTAGGCCAGCCAAGGCTACATAGTGAGACTGTCTCAAAACAAACAAACAAAAAAGCCAAACAA
This sequence comes from Ondatra zibethicus, assembly GCA_004026605.1. NCBI lineage: Eukaryota > Metazoa > Chordata > Mammalia > Rodentia > Cricetidae > Ondatra > Ondatra zibethicus. The sequence continues at coordinate 63,185 of PVIU01004699.1, forward strand.
ACCAAAACCAAAACCAAAGAATAAATGAAAAAACCAAAACCAAGACAAAGTTCATGGTCAAAAATAAAAATTTAGAGCCAAGAATATATAAATTAGCCTAAAGAATGAAGAGATGACAGTAAATTAAAAATGAAGAACTAAGCAGAAACAGCATCAAACACAGATGATATAAATAAGAGAATCATGTGCTCTTTCACAATGGGACTACTTGAAGAGTCCTGAGCTAACAACATAGTCATCTCTGGATTAAAGAAGCTCTATCGCTTGGACATCCAAACAAAATCACTGCCACTCCCTACTCCTTGGGAGTCATTGAGGTTCATGCATTCCGTTTGCCAACCTTGAAGAAGCAAGTAACTGTTCTAGCTGTTTGTGTTTCCGTATGAATCTGACTGATGTTTTCATCTTGAAAAAACTTACTTTGGTGAATAGAAGGCAGATGGTTTGTGTTTCTCTTTTTAAAAAATGTTTCTGAGAAAAAGATAGTTAGAAGTTGCCATTTCTGGTGGTTGGAAAGAAAACTGTCCCCAAAGAGAGTAGCACTATCAGAAGGTGTGGCCTTCTTAGAGGAAGTATGTCATTGTAGGGCTGGGCTTTGAGGTTTCTTTTTCTCACACTTCCCTCAAAGTGATGTTCTGTTGACTTCCTGTTGCCTTCAAGGTATAGGACTCTCAGCTATTCCTCCAGCACCACTTTTGCCCACATCCAACCATGCTCCTCATCATGATGATAATGGACTCAACCTCTGAAACTGTAAGCCAACCCCAATTAAATGTTTCCTTTATAAGAGTTGCTCTGGTCATGGTGTCTTTTCACAGCAATAGAGACCCTAACTAAGACAGCATTTGAGCAGTTATGGGGTGCTAGGTGAAGAGGAGAAAGTGATGAAGATACCTGGTGTACAGAAGAGCAAATGGAAAGCTATCCCAAATCTTCCATTCTTTCTAAGGTTATCTAAGGTCCATCTACTCTACCTGAGCAATCAGTATGGTGAAACCAGGGACAGATCACTATACATCCTTTCAAAATATACATAGCTCATTAATGTTTTTATTGTATATCAATCTAAACAGAGATTCTTTAAGATTATGCCAAAAGTAAGCTTTGGTTTTGCTGTGATACCATAGAAGACTATCTGAGGATCTGGGTAACACATTTCTTTTACTACTTGCTCATTTGCTGAACCCAGTAGCTCAGCTCCAGTAACGCCATATTAGCAAGCAAATTTGGAGATTTTCATGTAAATTCAAAAAGTCATCCCATTTTTTTTTACCATAGTTCATTAATGGTCCAGACTATATTTCTGCCCCTAATCACAGCCCCAGTTGAATACTCTCACAATGAACAAATCTTACTAATGTGGGAGGAGTGTCATAGGACAGACAATAAAACTAGGAATATCATCCTATATATATTTTTTGGTTTCATAGTTTGGTTCTTGGATTATTTAGGAAAAAGTACACTTCTTTCTCTGCATCTTAGTTCATTTTTTATCACTCTAAATCAGTGAAGGAAAACTTGTCAAACAATTTTTAAAAATTTAAAACCTTTTTCCAATTATTATGCTAAAATGACTTAGTCTACATTTCACATGCATGAAAACTATTTACTGTCTTAAAATTTACAGAGTAAATCTAGACATCCACATTTAAGGAGTCACCTTAGATGCAGAAATTTAGTGCTTCCCTTCTAGTACAATTTGTATATTTCCAGAATTAGAACATATTTAAAGATTATTGTTTTGAGTACTCTTTTAGTTTATCACAGACTTTTTACTTACCTATCTCCTAATATTAACTTAAAATCTTAGATTAATTGATTGGTAGAGAATAACTCAAGAAAAGGAATAGGAACAATATTTTCTATGATTTTTAAAAATATTTATAGCAAAGGCAAAGGAACAACTATAGATTTCAGATAACCCATGAAAGCTTAAACAAGCATAAAATTGTCTTTCTAACTGGCCCTAACTGTAAGTACAGATGTTAAGGGAACCACCTGTTCTTAGATTTACCCACACCAGATGTAACTCAGGTCTGAAATACACTGAATTCATTTCGAGGTCAGATGTCACACCATATGGCTCAGTCATCAGATTCAGGGGACAAGCCTCCCTCCTTCTGTATGTTCTGCTTTAATACCAGTTTTTCAAGGTGGGTGGTTAACCACCTACAATACCCAGATGGTCTTCCATAATCAGTGGTGGAAACACATATCAGAGGGTTAGCCCTCTTGTGGCAATGTTCATTCCTGGAACTCCTCCTTCATGAGGTACCCAGACAAGCCTTGCTCATCTTCATAGAAGAGCACCAGGTATTTTAGGGATTCCAAGGATATATTCCAGAGATGGATGTAGTCTTAACCATGTGTTTCATCAGTCCCATCCCTTGTATTTCTGCTCTATATTGGTATTTTTTGATGCCTACTTGACCCTGTCTGATGAGCATTCACACTTTATAATTTGTCTCACATCTATCTACTCATTCATAACTTTCTGCCAGTGTCAATATCCAAGTTTGGCGTTTTGGCAAAGTTCAAGTGTAGAAAAGACAAACACAATGCCCTGGCTACTTTATGGCATCCCCTGTTGCAACAACTCATTGAGTTAATAAAAGTCAGAGCAGAAGAAAACATCTAATCATCCTTTATGTGTTCATTTATCAACCTTTCCTCATTATCCTTCATAAGGGCCTTTGCCATTCACAGGAACTGGTACAATGGTAAATTCTGAGGGGTGAGACTAGAACCCGATATCATAGTGTCTGATCCATGTAGAATCTAGTATTTCCACTACTGATTACTCTCTTTAAGTGATGCATATATTTAGGGCACACTTTTTGTGGGTGTTAATATTTTGAGCTTCTGTGTTTACAGGCCATTAACAACTCACTGAAAACTAATTCTGCTGTTAAATTTAAAAAAATCTATCAGAAAGGAACAAAGCTATAAGCATGGAAAAGATCTGGGTGTACACACTTTGTGTGCAGGCAGCCTACATGCAGCTTCAAGAAGAACATCTCTGGATACTCAGGAGATAGTAAGGCAATACTGGCCACTAAAGGACACTGAGAAACATACGAAAACCCATTTATTTCCAAATTTCACACCTGTCATTCCATCAGCCTTCTCACAGTACTGTCAGGGTACTTACAGCCTTTCACTATTGATATTTCCAGAAATGGGTAAGTCTAACAATATGCTGTATAGGTTCAGTTGGTAAAGGAATCTGTAATAACTCTTGTAGCTATGAGATTTAACTATACTATCATGTATCAGAAATTGAGAGTGGTAATTCCCAGACAAGCCAAGAACCACAAAGTCTAAATATGGTAGTTGGTATCTATTATCGTTTCACTAACAGTTTCTGCTGTCATAAAGAGTTCCCTTATGTATTTTTTCATCTTAATTGCTAAATAATTTGAGACACTATTTTTTCCCCAAAGATAAAGGCACCAACAGACAGGCCAATGGAACATGCATTGCATACACACACACACACACACACACACACACACACACACACTCTCTCTCTCTCTCTCTCTCTCTCTCTCTCTCTCTTAAAAAATAATAAAACACTAAATTTTAATGAAAGACTTCAATTTTAAATTATCAAGTACATTTCTCCTCAAAGAAAACATCTGGGTAACTGCAAATCTTTTCAAACCACAGATGTTTCTTTAGAAAATCTGTACTTGGAAATTCTTGGTAATAATATCCACAGGGTGAGGAAAGTATCGTTGATGTAGAGATAATAAGTTGATATCTGGCCTGCCCTGATTCAGGCAGCAGTTACATTCTTCAGTGTGAAAGGTAGTGTTAACACAGCTAGAGAGATGATACTAACAGACCAGATTTTAAAACGAATTCTGCCCTTAAGGAAAGTGACAAAAATTATTTAAAGAAATTTCACCTGAGGTTTCTAAACGGACCACATTGGAGAGGGCTATAAATATGATCTGAGTCTATGGAAGTACTATTTTACTTTAAAAGTCCAATTTCTTTAAGCTCTTTACTCTAAATTATAGATAATAAGATGAATATTTTAAAATTAAATTTATGTTTGCATTTAAAGAATACAAGTAAAAAGACAGAAGGTCAATGACTTGGATTGTTCCTAATTACTGAAATAGTAAATTCAGTGGCAGGAAGAAATTTCAGATCACATGCTGACAACATCCATTATCAGTGGCTGGTGCCAGCTCCATGTGCTATTGGTATTAAGGAGAGAGGCCTCATACTATCTCCTGTGGCCACCAGCCTGGTGCAAAGACAAACACTAGAGTACTCCTGAAATGGGAAAAATGGTCGATTTGGAAATCCTGTAGCCTTAAACCAAACTTTAGTACAGAATATTGTACTACAGTTAAAAAATACAAATAACCACGCATCTTGAGGACTGAGAAGGGGAAAATATTTTTTCCTCCTGTGGCTAAAGCAGTTTTAAAACAAGAATTTCAGATTTGAAGCTTACTGTGGTGTCTACTAGTTAGGTATCTACCATAAATGCACTCAATGTCTTCAAGGTTATTCATCATAACCATAAAAAAAATTTACTTTGTTTTCTAAATTGAAGCAAATGAATACTTAAAAAGTTACCGAATGGCCATTTAATGACTAAATGCTACACTTGTGTTTTTCCCCTCTCTACCAAGTAATAGTTCTGACAGATAAATTCAATTCAAGTTATACTAGAATTCAAGATGTCAATAGTTATCAAGTAAACTAAAGTTTTCTTTACAAGCTGCCTTTGAATTCTAAGGACTGGAGATCAAGGGACCAAAGAAGGTCCTGGAAGGCTAAATCAGTAAACCTGTTATGTTTTTCTTACTGTGAATGAAGATCTTTTTTTTTTTTTTTTGGCATCCACATTTATGAGCGAATTGGGTGAATTTACTGGAGTAGGATTGCAATTGGATCTTGCATCCAAGGAAGTTTAAGACAAAAAAGGACATACTCAGCACACTCTGTTTCTCTTGTGATCTATTTTCTCTCCAAATTTTAGTCACTATGTAGAGAATATAATGTTTTAAGAGTCTGAAGGTTGTTGATCTAAGTGGTTCATCTTTTGTTCATGTGTCCCCTATGTACTGTAGTTTCACCTATACATTTCTGGTTTTGCCCTTGCCAAGACCATCTATTTTCACTTTCTACAAAGCAGTTAAAGGTTTTAAAAAAAAACCCTCAAAAAAAAAATCTCAATTAATTTTTCAAAGCAATGCTAGGATTCCTCTTTAAAAAGACGTGTGTGTTATTCAATGGTTAAAAATCTGACTAAACCTTTAGTATTTTGAGGTAAAAAGCAGACAAAATGCTATTCTAAGAAAGTACAGAGCTGCTTTTGGAAGCTACTTGATATTCTGGAGAGTCAAAGAAGCAGCTCTTCCCTCAGTCGAATCTACCACCAAGAAGACTTGCTCTTGCCATATAAACACATCAGATGCACAGTTATTATAGCACAGGTCTTGGTGCTTAAGTGCTCTGTGTTCTATTCATTCTATTGTGTTCTTAACATGAGGTTTATTTATGAAAGATATGAAGTATAATTTTAAAAGAGATACTATTTACTTCACAAGCTAATATTTTAAACTTAGTCTCCTATATGCTCAATATATTCATGTGCTGTTGTTTACAACTTAATTACTGTGGCTTTTCTGTGCTTGGGTGGGGAACTAGGAGGGCTGCTGTGGCATAAGCCCACAGGAATGGAAGGCGTGAGAACAGCGACAAACAAAGCCTTGTTTCACTAAAGTAAGAAATTAAAGAGCTTGCTTTGCATACCCTCTCCTTTTTATTATCTTTAATCCTCAAAATAAGAAAAAGAAAACAAGAAGGAATAGAAGTAGTATTACAGTCGATGGCTTCTATGTTCTCTCTGTATGATCGCATAATTTTACAAGCTGACACTTCCAGCCTAGCCTTCCACCGCTCCATTTTATACTGCTCCCAGCCACCTAAGAACTACAATTTCAGCACAGGGAAGCTGAGACAAGAGAATCTCTGCTCCTTTGAGAGATTCTACATAGAAAAATCTTGTCTCAAAGACAAAACAAACAAAAGATGCAGGAAACTTCCGGAGACTCACTGGCAGGGGTGCTCTCTGCCAAGGTACTGCCTGTCATAGACAGCACAGAAAGATCATCCCTCAAAACACCTGATGGATCTTCGTGTATTTTAAAGACATGGGAGATGCTTGAGGCTCCTTTTGTATCACATTAAAAATTGAACAATTAAAGAATTGAGTCAATACTTCTCAGGTGGAATCTGGCCACCTAGAAAACAGAGATATGCTATCTGAATCATGTGGGCACCACTATCTGAATGATCAAATGCCACACTTGTTCCTCTGGCCATCTGGGGCAAGGGCCCAGTGATAACCCTGAATCACTCCAGATAGAACCATTTCTACATAGCAAATTAGAACTTCTCAGTTGAACTGGAACAGGAGTGCTGATCTCATCCAGTTAAGTGGCAACCTCCAGTTCCTCTCAGATTCTACCTCTAATTTCTTACTTTAGTGAAACAAGGCTTTGTTTGTCGCTGTTCTCATGCCTTCCATTCCTGTGGGCTTATGCCACAGCAGCCCTCCTAGTTCCCCACCCAAGCACAGAAAAGCCACAGTAATAATTTAAGTCGTAAGGAAGAGCACATAAATTATGTGCATAAGTGTCTTACCTGCATTTATGTGCATTGTGTGTATGCCTAATTTTCAGAGACTAGAAGAAGACACACCAGGATCTCAAATTGTAGTTAAAGACAGTTGCTGAGTTGCCATGCAGGTGCTGCGAATCAAATCCAGGTCCTCTGCAAGAGCAACAAGTGTTCCTAACCTCTGAGCCATCTGTCCAGATCTCATGGAGTACGTGTTATGGTAGATGATGGTGGTAAGAAATCATCAACCTCTTTGTTACCTATGACAAAGCCTGCTGAAAATTATTTAGATGGTTTTCTTTGTCTTCTCCTAATAAGGACAAAGATGCCCTAGCTATCTTTCTAACTGTGCTCTTAGTAGGGATTAAAGAACTACTAACTATTTCACTTTATGTGTTTCAGAGCCTACCTCCAATCATGGCAAGTTCCAAAGACACACACTACCATCATACAGCTATCTTATGTCATGGATCATAGCCATCATAATTCCTTAGATAGACCTTTCTCTGAGGCACTCTTGACTACTGCTTGTCCGTTTGTCAGCTAGAAACAGCTGAAAGTGGTTGGCATGTTCCAATCCCTCAGGGTAACTTCTGAGAGTGGGGAATGAAGGACTTGGAGGAGCTAGAAAGATTACCAGGTAGGGAGAGGGATCATGACTAGGTAATAAAGGTAGTGAACCTCCAAGATGGCTGACTTCTTCCTCACTGTCCTGACTTGAGACAAAAACCAGGCAGTTAAAAACAAAGGCCTTGTAGGCTTTTGTCTTCCACCAGCAAACCTTCTGCCAATGAACTGGCTCAGCAAGTTCACGGCCAGATCAAGATGTGCTATGTATCAGTGGTGGGCCAATCAACCATCCCATCTTTCTTTAAATAGACAACTCTAAACTGGTAGAGGAAAACTCTTTGAGATTTAAAAAAACCCAGCCATCGAGAAGAGATGGGTTTTCATCTTCCTGAGTCTTCCCTCTGTTTTCTTTCCTAAGTTTTCCCTCTGCAAAATATTTTTTTCTCTGTATGTCTGCTGCATGCATGTGTTCCCTGACTCCCAATAAATGTCTTTCTTTAATTGCTAATTGGTGTGCCAAATTTCTCCACTGCTACCTGTCCCACTTGAGATTTTTCTTGCCTTTTAATTCTTTAACTGGTAGAGAAAAAGAACCCAGTCAAGACCCCTGTACTATATCAGTTACTTGTCACCTCTTTAGCATCTCAGTTTGATACCATGTTTGATAAGTTACTTTACCCACTTAAGCTTCTCATTCTCATTTGTAATGCAAGGTTAACAATAGGATTAAACACACAGAAAATACACAAAAAGTTCTTCACAAATGTTAAGGATTATTATCTATCTTTAATTTCTCATGCTTCTCTAGGAAGCCTTGATTATAAACATACTGTAAGCAGATTTCCTTTTGAGGTAGGCAGAGTAGGCTACACGATGACTCTGATCTTCTAACAAATGATACTGATCTAAGTAAGGAAAGGCAGTACTGACAGACTCACCCCATGCTAAGCTGCCTCGTGTCTGGACAGGAGGTAGGGAAAAGGACCTCTTTTCTAAGTAATAGCCATGAACTCTTAATAGGGTTTGGAACTGATTGTCTTGACTTTCTGAAGTAATTACTCAGGACCATCTAAGTTCAACCATTTGTATGGCCTCTGATACTCTGAACATTCATTTACATGGCCTCTAAACAGAAAATCAATTTTAATGGAATCATTTTGATTGACTTTCTTATTTAGGGCCCAACAAAAATTTTCCCAGTGGTACATTCTATAGTATGCCTCCATGAGACAAAAATTCCCTGAGAGTTTACTTAAAAAACAAAACTGTTGCTATCCAATGAGTACACCCAAGTGTCATTACTATAAAAAGATTTAAACCCATTTTTGTCACTTTATTGTAATTCACCAACAGAGAAAGAAAAAAACAAGTCATCCTGGTCTTTACATGAAGATGCAGTCTCCTAGGTGCCAAGGACAGAAAGGAAGGAGAACAGTGTCTGGAAGAAGTATGGGGCACACACTGCCAGGGATGTTAGGTACCTCACAAAAAGACGTTCCTAGATGCCAGACTTCATTACCAGAGCTTCCTATCAAACATGAAATATATGAAAGGATCCCTTACTGTCGGATAAACTTCTGCTTCTTGTTGCAACTCTGTGGTGACTTTATTCCTATGCTACTTAATGATCGCTGGGGCTCCGTCAGCTCCCACGGCTCCTTGCCCCTACTTGGGACACAGTATGCTGTCAGGCATGGTGTCTCAGAACGCTAGGTTTTTAAATTTTTGAATTGATTAACATTTTAAAAACGTTTATGGGTTTTGCCTACATGTATGTCCATGCCCATGTATATACCTTTGTGCTAGCAGAGGCCAGAAAGGGATGTTGTTTCCCTCGTGGATCAGTGTTACAAATAGTTGCTGATCCACCATGTATGTGGGTGCTGGGAATAGAACCCAGTTTCCTTGCAAGAGCATTCAACATTTTTAACCACTGAGCCCAGTCTCCAATCCCAACACCAGTTTTTTCAGTGAGTGTCTAACTAACCTCAGGGCCTTTCCCCATCTTTTCACCCTACAGCATCATAGCTTTCTTCTGTGCTTTATGTTCTCTAATACAGCTTTCCAATCTGGCCCTCAAGTGCTAAGCACTGTCCATGCAACATTTCACTTGCTAAGAACTAACTGGGCATAATGTTCTAATGCTGACCAAGACAGCTGCGGTTTAGCTGTTATACAAAATACATTTGGTTTGAACCATTTAATCACCGAATGTTCACACACTGCTAAATCTAGAATCAGGACACAGTACATAAGAAATAGGTAGGTTTTTTTCTTCCTGCTGATGCCTTGTTGTAGGAGCACTATGAAGACCACCGAGGTGATGGCATTTCTGAAAGTGGACGGTGTAATGTTAGTAGTGATTCTATATTCTGTCCCAATCATTCCTCTCATTTTTTGAGATTTGTACTTTTAAACTTTATAATTTAGATTGACAGTAAAACAAAATTTTCTTGTAAGAAATGGGCACTGTGATCTACTTTCCTGATGATCTAAACTTCTCTGTAAATAATCTATGATGACAAACTTTGACAAATGTCTATATAGTGAGAATGTGGTTGCTCAAATCAGCCATGAGAAAGTTGTGAAAGAGAAAAAATGACCCCCAAAATTACATGGTTGGGGCAAAGTGACAAATTTTAGTCACACTGTGATTTTGGACAAGTACTGCTTTTGATTTCACTGTGGTCAACTTCTAATGTTGGATTAAAGAAAGGAGATCTTAGAAACAGCTATCTAGTTTAATCTTTATTTCCAATAAAAGAAACATAAAGAGGTGCTATCTTGAGAGTACTCTCACTAGTTAACTGACATAGCCTAGACAGGCAGGCAGATTTAAACTTTCCAGAGATTGCAACTTCCTCATTTTTCTAAATGTCTACATAGACAGATGCTAAGTACGGCATTTTTCATTTTTCAGAAAATAGGATAAGGTGTGACTGACTTTGGATAGAAGAAAAATATATGGTTCCTATACTAGATATTCCTCTAATTTAGCTGCAGGTAACTTCTTATTCATTAGTAGGCAAAAAGAGATTTGTGTCCTATGAAATAGACTCTATCCCTAGAATACCTCAGAAAAGTAAAAATGTCCTTGCCTTTAGGGTTTCCAAAAACTTTTCTTGCCATGAACTGAGTGCCAGAGGTACCAAGTCCGTAAGAGGAAGAGGTTGCTATCGATTAAATTTCCCCACACTGCATGCATATCCAAGTGGTATTTAATCTAAAAAATCATTTTTTTTGCAAACTGCCAGTGACACTCCATTAAATTATAAAAAAAAGGGAAAAGAAATATCTCAGTGGCTCCTAGTTTTTCTTTAGATGACTGCATAAAGATTGATTTCCAAGTACTTTAGCCTTTTCGGATTTCAGGGTCACTGATTCATTAGATTTTACCTAAAACAGACATTATTAGGGGAATGTGAAAAAGCTTGTTGCAAAACAAAACAAATCCTGCCAAGAGCAGAAAGGCTGTAGGTGGCAAAGATTTATTTGCATAGAAAAGTCACTGCTACTCTACTGATTTCTAATTGTGCAGAAGACAAATTATAATAACACTTCTTTGTGATTAAAGGAGATTTCTCTACCACTACAGGTCTCATGGTTCTAGCTATGTTCTCTAACAAGACTATCAATAGCTCAAGTCATTCAAAACAGTAAATATTCCGAACATCTTTTCACAAAGTCCTGGAATACTTTGGATATTAGTGACAGGGATACTTTCATCAATATAACTGTCTAAGGCTATTATTGAAGCTGGCTGGAATCCCTGAATAAATTCCAGTTTGTCAAAAAGCCTTTGCTCATGTAGACTGGCGAGCAGCATAGTGCATTAGGCTAAGGATTAAAATTTACTGTATGTAACAAACATCCTACGCATATGTCATTCTTCTGGCACATTTAGAATGCTGGATAGACAGGCTTTCTTTTCCTTCTGTTTATGGTATGATACACATTTTTTTTTAACTCAGTGATTTAAGAAAATCCAACCACCATTCATCCAGTGTATTTATGTTTTTACTTTCCTGGATGGTGTTCTGAGAGCTTCAACACTATGATGGAAGTGGGGAAAACTACCCTAAGACTTCATCACTAGTCAGTTTAATCCACTGAGCTGTGCTGAAGAACTGTCATAAGGGATATATAGAATCATCTAATTTCAAAATGATTGGTAAACTTGATCAATTAAATGAAATAATCAACTTATCTAACCAAAATTCAGATTTGAACAGATGTATCAGTGTTATGCCTGTACAACAAAGCATGTAGCTGGATTCCAAGACAGACGATATATAGGTGCTATGAGTTTGCCATAATACCTTAAACATGGGACTCTTAAGCAAGTCATATACAACTTAAGAAATAGATGTATATAACACTTTTCAAAACTCTGATTACTTCTTAAAATATTGTTTCCCAAACATTCTTGAAGATAGTAATCACTTGGGTTTGTTGGTAAACCACAGATTGTTGTAATCATGTGAAACCTGTCAGTTAAGGCTTTTCAGGGGCAAGGATTGCCAGTCTGTGTGATACTGATCAATGGGATTCTGACTCTCTAGAAATTCTGAGAAAAAAATAAAATAAAGAAACCTTAGGGCAGAGAATACTAGCCGTCCACCAAAACCCATTCTTTTCCCCCAAAGTGGCAGGGATATAGTAGAATACATGTACAGTACAGTAGATTACTGAAAACCACATTTTCTAGTTCTTTGCACAAGACCGTACATCTAAGAGGATGTAAGTTTAAGTGCCATTTGCTGACTCAGGACCCTGGAATTCTCCCTTTCTAGGAAGTCTGAGAAACAATAAAAGAAAGAATCCATGTAACCCTATCAGGGTTCTAGAAGAATTTCCTACCAGGCAACACAGAGCCACCACACCCTCCCGAAAATCAGACAGAACAATGGACAAACAGAAAAACAGAACAACAATGAACAAAACACCCACCCAAACAAAGACAAGATCAGATATCATCATCTAGAATTACCATCTTCCCAAACCCAGATGCCTAGACACCAGTCCAGATGCCTAGACACCAGTGTAAAAATACAATCAATAACAACCAGGCCAATATGTCTCCACTAAAAGTTAGCAGCACTATTACGGCAGACCCTGAGTATTCCAACACAGCTGAAGCACATACACAAAAACAGACCTGAAAATAGTCTTAACGAGTATGATAGAGGGAGGTCCTTAAAGAGGAAACGAATAAATTCCTTTTAAAAAAATCTATGAAAATACAAAAAGTCGAAGAAAATGAACAAAACAATTTAAGTCTTGAAAGTAGAAACATAATCAGTAACGAAAACTCAAACTGAGGAAAATCTGGAAATGAAAAATTTAGAGACTTGAAGAGGAACCTCAAAGGCTAGCCCCACCAACAGAATACAGACAATGGAAGCAAGAATCTCAGGCATTAAAGACACGATAAAAGAAATAGATACTTTGTCAAAGGAAATGTTAAATCTAAAAAATTCCTGGCACAAAATATCCAGGAAATCTGGGACACTATGAAGAGAACAAGTCTAAGAATAATAAGAATAGAGGAAGGAAAAGAAACTCAGATCAAAGACATAAAATATTTTCAACAAAATCACAAAAGAAAATTTCCTAATCTAAAGAATGAGACACCTACCAATGTATAAGAAGCATACAGAACACCAAAGAGAGTAGCCCAGAAAAGAAAATCCCCTCAGCAGATAATAATCAAACATAAAACATACAGAGCAAAGAAAGAATTTTAAAAGCTGCAAGGGAAAGACCAAATAAAACAGAAGGGGAAGCCTGTCAGAATAACACCCGACTTCTCAATGGAGACTCTCTGAAAGCTAGACGGGCTCAGGAAGATGTGCTACAGAGATGCCAGCCCAGACTACTATACCCAGTAAAATTTATCCCAATGGATGGAGACAACAAAACATTCTCTGATGCAACCAAATTTAATATCTACCTAGCCCTACAGTAGGCATTAAAAGGAAGAATCCAACCTTAAGAGGCTAGCTACACCCGCCAAAACACAGGGAATGAATAATCCCAGATTATAAAATCAAGAAAACACACACACACACAAACACACACACAAACACTGCCCATTGATCTCTCTCAACATCAAATCAATGTTCTCACTTCCCCATACAAAGACACAGAATGGATACAAAAACAGAACTCATCTTTATGCTTTATCCAAGAAACACACATTAACATCAAGGATAGACATTGCCTCAGGGTAAAATGATTGAAAAAGATATTTCAAGCAAACAGACCTAAGAAACAAGCTGGTGTAGACATATTAGTATCTGACAAAATAGATTTCAAACCAAAACTAATCAAAAGAGAGAGGGAGAGATATTACACACTATTCAAAGACAAAATCCACCAATAGAACATTGAAATTCTTAACATCCATGCACGAAACACAAGGACACCCAAGTTTATAAAAGAAACACCACTACAGCTTAAATCACATATCCCCTTACACACTGATAATGGGAGATTTCAATACCCTACTCTAGCAAATAGACAGGTCACCCAGACAAAAACTAAACAGAAATGCTGGAGCTAACTGAGGTTATAAAACAAATGGACCTAACATATTTATAATGCATTTCACCTAAACACAAAAGAATATAACTTTCTCAGCACCTCATGGAACTTTCTCCAAAACTCACCACATACTCTGACACAAAACAATTCTCAATAGGTACAAGAAAACTGAAGTAACTCTCTGCATCCTATCAATCCACCACGAATTAAAGCTAGATATCAACCACAGTACAGAAAAATTACATGATCATCTTATTTGATGCAGAAAAGGCCTTTGATAAAATCCAACACCCCATCATGTAAAAGTCCTGAAGAGACTGGGAATACTGGGAACATACCTCAATATAATAAAGGTAGTTTACAGCAAGCCCATAGCCAACATCAACTCAAATGGAGATTATCTCAAAGCAGTTTTACTAAAATCAGGAACAAACTATCCACTTTTCCATATCTATTCAATAGAGAACTTGAAGTCTTAGCTAGAGCAATAAAGACAACTGAAGGAGATCAAGCGAATACAAAATGGAAAGGAAGAAGTCAAAATATTTTTATTTGCAGATGATATGATAATATATATAACTGACCCTAAAATTCCACCAGGCAATTCTTACAGCTTATAAACACTTTTTAGCAAAGTAGCTGTATACAAAATTAACTCACAAAATCAGTAGTCCTCCTATATACAAATGACATACAGACTGAAAAAGAAATAATGAAAACAATACCTTTTACAATAGCCTCAAATAATATAAAATATCTTCGAGATTTCCCTAAACAAACAAGAGAAAAACTTGTATGATAAAATCTTTAAGATGTTGAAGAAAAAAACTGAGGAAGATAGCAGAAGATGGAAAGATCTCCCACGCTCATGGATCAGTAGGATTAATATAGTAAAAACAACGACAACAAAACCTCAAAAAGAATCCGTGTGACAGAGAATACTGATTGTCTACCCAAACCCATTCTTTTTTTCCACACAGTGTCAGGGCTAGAGTACATGCTAAAAACCACATTTGCTAGTCCCTTGCATAAGGCCACATGCATCTAGGAGAAGGCAAGTTGAAGTGACATTTGCTGCCCCAGGACCTGACTTTTAATAGAACAGACATAACAGATCCCCTCATGTTCTTTCCTTTTTGTATCTGCATGAATGGAGATGGCACAGCTAAAAGACAAGGATGCCTAGATCTTTGGAACCTCATAGGGGATACAAGCTGTCTATCAGCCAGAAACACCCATGCAGACTCTTAGTTATTATTTTGGGACAGTGTCTTTTTATATAGCTCTGCCTGTCCTGGAACTCACTATGTATACCAGACTGACTTTGAACCCAGGTTTGGGATAAAAGGCTGCACTGTCAGGCCCTACCCAAGAAGGATTCTTTGTACTAACAAAAAGTTATCGACTTTGTTATAGTTTAGTTTATCCTCATTAATGTAATACCTGATGGGTGAAAAAAAAACTATATGGTAAAATAATGATAACTCGGAATAGGCCATCACATATTGTGTCTACCTCACACCTTTGCATATTTCCTAGGGACTATTGTAAATGGCTATTATTTCAAATATATGGTAAGGATAAATTTTGGTTTTAGAATTTTAGCAAATTCATAGAAGTTGTGTGAACAAAGAAATTGATGTGTTTTTAATCTGTATTTACACCATCTTGGTTTCCTTTTTAAATAAAATAAGTCACTTGGTAAAATTCACAAGACTGAGAGGAGAATATACCTTCTGCTATGTCTAACATTTTGTCATTGTTAATAATTCTTAAATTTCATTCGCTCACCAGAGAAAAATTGGTACATGTCAAGATTTAGCTAAAAAAAACTTATGAAAGTTAATTCTATCATTTCTTCCCAATGTATCCCTTCTTCAGTTAGCACTTCTATTTTTAAATTAAAAATATTTTTTATCATTACTTTTGATTTTATGCATAAGGGTGCTTTGCCTGGGTGTTTATCTATGTACCATGTGCATGCCTGGTGGCCCTGGAGGCCCGAAGAGGGTGCTGGATCCC
This sequence comes from Ondatra zibethicus, assembly GCA_004026605.1. Lineage (NCBI taxonomy): Eukaryota > Metazoa > Chordata > Mammalia > Rodentia > Cricetidae > Ondatra > Ondatra zibethicus. Next base: position 78,971 of record PVIU01004699.1, read on the forward strand.
CTAGAACTAGAGTTATAGATAACTAGAGTTATAGATAAGTGTCGTGTGGATGCTAGAAATAGAACCCAAGTCCTCTGGAAGAGCATCAAGTATTCTTAGCTACTGTGCTGTCTCTCCAGCTTCTTGAAGTACTTTCAAAAAGGCTGACCCCAGTGGTCACACTAAACTCCACTTCCTTCCTTTACAGCTTCTCAAAAGTACTAGTGGTCTCAAGTGATCCTGGAGACCTGAGAGGAAGATGTACAGCAAATGTATGGGGGTGAGGTAAAGAAGTCTGATCTAGAAATATCTCAGGTAGCCTGGAATGATTCGGCAAAGGAAAGAAGCAGAATCCCATGTGATTTTTTTTTTTTTGGTAAATTATGAGCTAGCAGATGGTGTTCTGGAAGTCCATGTAAAGTATTCATAAACGTAAGTACATACCACATATGACAGAGTAATAGAACTATCAAAGGGTAGGTATACTATCAAGATCGAGAGAAGTGGTACCAAAAGAACATAAAAAGTCATAATTTTTCTTTATCCTCATTGGCTAGGATTTCATGTACAAAATAACATTGGTATGAGAAGATATTCTTAGCCTTTTACCAGTCTTATATTCCATAACTAAGAAAAAATATTTGCAATGAAAATTAAGTAAAATGTAAGAAAGACATCCACATATAAATGTGATCCTTAAAATAAAAAGAATATAAATCACTGGGACAACTTGCTTCTCAAAAACTATTTGTATAACTCCTCCAGTGACCTCAAAGAGTCCCCTCACACAACCCTGTTTTCTTACCAGTGAGGTGGTATTTAGAAAGTCTGGGTGAGTTTTAACATCATGTATTCTTAACTACGACTGCAAATCCAGACTCTTAAAGACTGTACCCAGAAGATTTCCTTTGGAAGGCATTAAATGGAACACACTCTCATGGCCCAGTTTCGCGACACCAATGCCAGGGCATCTGGGTGTTGGCTGCTCTGGAAAGTCCCCAGATAGGAGATGCAGGCCATCCAATTAGGGCACTTCTAAGTTCTAGAGCCTAAACACTCAGATTGATTTTCATCTCATTAGTCTTCTTCATACTCCTTATTCGATGCTGCCAAGACTTCTTTCAGTTATTCTGCTTTGGAGAAACAATGAAAGATTTTGTTGGCATTAAAAAATATTAAAAACATCTAACCTCCACACATCAAGTCTAACTTTGTGTGTTAATAGTTTTTTAAAGTTTTCAATGCTTTCTCCTTCAAATAAAGTCTGGAGGGTCTGCTTGTAACTTACTAGAAGTAAACTTCTGGTAATAAAACATCTTTTCCAGAAGATATACTTGGGAAGGCAGGGAATGTGAGGTAATATCTAAATTCCTTTCTAGGTTAGCTATACAAAACTGAAAATCCAGACAGTTGTATGCTACACATGCCTCAGCTCGATATCTTCTTTCGGGACTTTTTGTCAGGTAGCAATAGCAAGTATGGCTCACACTCACATTGTGACAAGAGAAGTGTCTGGCTGCAGGGCTAAGTCTGTTTGAAAGTGATTAGCTACATATTCAAGTAGCAAACAGAAGGAGACAAGAGATGATTGGCAACTGAATCCTAGAAACAATCAGGAACATCTTCTTCTATCTTCTTAACCAATAATGTCCAACTAGCTTCCAATGAAAGGGTTTGATGCTGGAAGTCATATTTTTAATTTTAATAAAACAATTTCTTCCTTGATAATTTTTCACATACAAAAAAAAAAAAACCAGCCACACATCTCTGTATCATCCCACTCTTAGCTTCCACAAACTTCTGTTCCATGAGAAATTCCTGGTTACTTTACAAGCAAACTAACTGTGGCTCTAAGAACAGAACTATCCCACAGTGCAATTCATTTCTTTATTGCCTAAAAAACATACGTGGCACTGACTGTTCAAAAACAGTCCATGTACTCTAAGTGGTTAACCTTTGTATAAAAGATGTTTAAGTCTCAGATCTTCCCTGAAACATCAGTAAAAGTCTACAGATTACTGGTGACGGTTAGAGAATGAATGGGAATGAAGATGATCAAACAACTTGCACAAAATTCTCAAAGATTAGTAAAAGTATTTTAAAATAGTATACAAATTACTTTGCTAACATTTCTGCAAACAGGAATAACAATCTCTAGAGACTACAGTTTATGAAAAATCTGATGTTTTAAAGATAAGCTTGGTAGAAAATGGTAGATCTTAAGCAAACCATTTAAATTCTCCCTTACAAGTCTCTTTGTAGTCATAACTGTCTATGGAAGTAGAATATTTAAAAATGAACACTGGTTTACATTTTGGTTAGAAGTCTATATCCTGCATCTAGTATTGTTTGATTGCTTTTATAAAAAAAGAAAATGTAAGCATCAACACTCTTAATTCCAGGGGGCCTACCTATATATCTAAAAGAATGAATAACAGTCTAGCCTAATCAAACTTATCTAAAAACAAAAGAGCAAAGTCACAAAAAGACACTGGTGATAGATTTAAATATTCTGTCTCCCAGGTCTTGCCCTAAGTTCATGAGCTTCCAGGAGGTCTGATGATCATAACCCTGTGTTTTACTGGAAGAAGATAACAAAATAGAACTATCAGCTTTTGGAAAGGGGATTGCTAGATGTACTTTATAAATTGCTACCTTTGGCTCTCATATTAGCAGAATATTTAGTTTTGAGATTGTACATTAGTACATAGAACAGAGTAAGCAGAAACACCAGAAGATAATGAACTGATACACAGCCATCTTTTAAACATTTCATCAGTCTTAGAATAGCAGATAAAACTATTTCATGTGCACCAGTAGGTGCCAGATTAACCCTGCAGTGTTAAAAACATACAGCTGATTGCAACTTAAAGTAATAAATCAGTGGTGAATACAAACAGAGTTATATATGGTCTGGCTACCAGGTGATGGTTACTGTAAGTTTTAATCCAACTTCTGCATTGAAAAAGCAACTGCCTTAAAGCTATCATAGAATGCATTTTAAAGGAACACTAAAAAAAAAAATCAAAGAAATAACCTTAATAAAATTGTCATCAAAAAGACGCCAAAGAAGAAACTAAAAACAAATTAAAAACTACCCAATAAATTGTAACAGTAAGCTAAGCATGAAAGAAATGGACCAGATTTTATCTATATGCACTTAAATACCAGACACTCCTTTGGGAATAAAGATGTAAGTGTGCTTTCCCTTTCTCCTGCCACTGACTGCAAATTAAACAAAAGTAAGATTCTACCGCATTGATCAATCAAGGAATCCCAAAGGACTGTCTGTGTTACTTCCACACACTGTATTGTTTAAAATAAAAGTAGTTCATTGAGAGCTGGCCAACGAATGGTGGCTGCTGCTTTCATTGGAGGTATTTGGAGGTATTAGAAAACCTGGTGATTGCACTGTATTCTGAGAGCAGAGAAAATGACTGTTTTCTTTCCCCTGTGACATTTGATAAAGGACCTTTGCTACCTGTTTATTCTATGGGAACTGAAACTTGAGATAAAATGAAAGTTACTTAAGTAGCCTTTTTATTCAGGCGGTATTGTGTATTAGAATGGAAGGATCTTGGATTCCAGTCTCCCAGGTGTAGCAGAAAGAGTGTAGGCCCCAGATCTATTGAGGCCTTAGTCCCACTTCTCACAGATGAGTCAAATCACCAATGCATTTGGACTACAGATTCTTTTGCTGTGAGAAATGAGGATACTAAACCCTATTCTGCCTTCTCACTGGGCCAGAATGATGTGAAAATGCACTATTCACAGATGGATTCCTTTCAGATGTTAGGTCTTATCAAGTGGGCATCCAAGCTTTAGAGGCAGAAAACCCATGGTGACAGCAAAAGCTAAGCAGCTTTCAGCAGGTTTCTCACCATGATTCATTCTTGTCCTCCTGAAAGGGGGTTGACAACTCTCATGTGCTTCTCAGGGCTACTGTGTGATGATGACTGGTCTAAATGCTCTAAATTACATAGTAACAGATAGATGATAATATATAGTTGCCAATAAATGAATGTAGCCCAATTAATAATGCAAACTATATGCAAACATAAATGATAAAATAATCCTTAAGAGAATAAGTTTTTTCTTCTTAGGTATTTATCAGGGACATGAACAAAAATACTTGTGTGACATCATCATCCATTATGTTTTCAATTTAGATTAATAACAGGGCTATTTTCTCACCCATTTTCTGGCACAGTTATAATGTAAAGCAATGTGGATGAAGGTACCAGAAGATAAACAATTAATAATATACCAATGCCTGTTCACATAAAATATTACTAGGGTGGTGATCACCGCTTAACTGCCATCTCTTCCCTCTTTCTCCAGTAAGCCGGCAACTTGGATATTCAGTCCTGCCAATAGAACTTGGCTTATGGCATCAAAATGATGAATTAATTTCTGTTATTTCAATCAGATACTACTCTATACTTTAAACACAACTTATCTGTTGTCTGTGCTTTTGTGAACGACACTCCTTTCTTTCTCTAAGCACTGCTTTTGGTATGGGTAAGTATGCAGTTTAAGTCTGATGGTTAGCGAATACTGAATGATAACAAGAATGGAACATAAGGATGGATTAAGGAGACAATGACCTCCTCCAGCAAATCACTAAAGTAGGTATCAGTAGATAACAAACTGACCCACTGCATACAAAATCCCCTCACCGATGTCTCTTGTGTTTTTGTTATCTACTGCAGAGAAAATGAGCCAAAAATCAGTTAATACACTTAGAAAGCATTTTGGGATACTCTAAGAAAAGGACAGTAAAAGTGCCAACTGTGGCATTAGTCTATTTTAACAGAAGAAAATATTGTCACACCTAAAAGCAAGATAAGAGATTAGTTTAAGTTCATAACTGAACACTGACAAGTATCATAGACCTCTAGTTTCCAAGAGGACACTTCAAAAGCTTAACTCTACAAGGAATAGCCCTATTATCCCCATTATAATGAAATGACATTAATATCACAGTATGCCTAAAAGTGGCTCACTAAATTTTTGATTGTGAAAGGGTCCATCCAAGTACAAGATCACGTCCATTCTTTCCTGACTATACCTTATCAAAGAAAGAGCTATCAGTATCTTGATAACCCGGACGGCCATAGAAAGCAGAGAGGTTAACTGCTTCCTGTGAAACAGACGGCGCTTAAAAATGGAGTAGAGCTTCTCCATGATGCCTGCGACCACCATCACCTCCTTCATATTCAGAAACTCCTAACTGAGTTCCTGTTACAATTTACTACCCATATTACAATAAAATACCAAAAATATTAACATGCAATGATCTTTACTAATAATAACAATGGTAATAGTAAGGGTTTATTTAAAGGGCAGGGAATCTTCTCTGTAGGCACTCTACTATACTCTTCTTCCCTTTCACTGTTAATATTTGGATTTTACATGTTTTAAGACACCTTTTGCAGAAAATGGACTGCTTTCTTTTATAGGGCTACAGGGATAAATAAATTTTTTTTGGTTATTGAGAAAAAGCTAAAATTTTCATTTCAAATTTCCTACTTTTCAGTTGAAAATGAAACCCAAATAAAAATTTTTATTTTTAACCTCTTAAAGAAAACAAAAAGTAAGCAAGCAAGTAAGCAAAAAAAAAAAAAAAAAAAAAACCCATAACCAAACCAAAAGAACAAAACTCAAACCCCCATATTACGAAAATTGTGAAACAGAAAAAGCACCAAAGTGAGTATTTTTAAGATCAGGTGTCACTAACCTTAAGTCCTGATCCATGAAATTCCTAGCTATGACCACCATTTAACCTGTGAGAATCTTAGTTCTGACTCACAAACTCATTTATGAAATGGCTAGCATTTCTCTAATTCTGAAAATTCATTCTTTGTATATTTATAAATGAAGAACACATCAAGCACATGTTTTAGAATTTGTTGGGAATAAACCATATTAGCAAAACATTTCAGAAAATGAATGTCTGAAAAGTTTATATTCTTCTAGTTAACTGCACCACACTTTCCTGAAGTGAAAATTACTGTGGACTCCTAAGCGGTATAAACTCCTCCCTCTTCCACATGCAGCAACTAGGAATCCTTGGCTGAACACTGCAATAGCCCAGACAGAATGGCAGGGCAGTAGCAAATAGAACTGACCATTGATTCATTTACCTCCGGGTGTAGAGATCCTTTTTAGTTAAAGCAGTTTGGGGTAAAATTTTCCTCTGTACTCATTTAAATATAATCAGTACACTGACCTTGTCACTATGAGACTTTTGAGTGTTTTCTTCCCATGAATCTGTGATTTCCACACACTGGTCTGTGAGACTGAAATCATCTCACCCATCAAAGCCATTCTTCCCTCACCCCACCCCCTGGCAGCCTTAGAGTTGGCATCTTCCTCCCTGAAGAAGCTCTTAAAGGTTTTTCATCAGGAAGAAATTAACAGTCTGTAAGTACACTGGGGGTGGGGCAGCAGTTCACAAAATCCCCCTTCTTTCTCCCGGAAAAGAGTATCTTCTATAGAGATGCTCTTGAACCCTAAGGAAAGGCTGAGGATTTGTGGGTATGTTTTCCAGCCTGTGAAACTGAGCTGATGAATTCTCATTAATAACAACCTGATGTAACAAAGGTATGGAAAAAGTCATCAATGATTATAACATCTTTATGTGAGAAGAAATGGAAAATGTAATAACAGTCACATCAAACTAAATGTAGCCAAGCAAACTTTCCTCTTGATTTTGGTTCTTTGAGAATTTTGTTCAATGTATTTTGATTACATTTACTCTGTCCTGATTCCCCCAAATCCATTCCATGCTCCTTACCTACCCAACTTTGTGTTCTCCCCTCCCTCCATCATTAAGCACAGTGTTATCTAGTCTGTATCTCCTCAGACATACAGCTTTCAATTGAGGGTGGTCAACCCAACACGGGCCCACCCTTACAGAAAGATGACTCTTCTTCCAGCAACTATCATCTGGCAATAACTCCTGAGCTGGGGTTCAATGTCATGCCCACCTTCCTTTTCTACACTAGACTGTTGTCTGGCCTGAGCTTGCACAGGTCTTGTGGTCTTGTGTAAGCTGTCTCAACTGCTATGAATTCACATATACAACTGCCCTACTATATCTAGAAAACACTGTTCCTTTGTAGTCAAGCATTCTTATTTCTACTTTTGTCCTGCTCAATTCTAACGGTACATTAGAATCACCTCAAGACCTTCAGATGTGCCTGGTTCCTTATGTAGAGGAATTAAATCAGAATTCATGAAGGTTAACGCCAGTGTTTTTGTTTTTAAACTTCTTTAAGTGATTCTAAAATACAGGATTGGAAACTCCTGCCTCAAGCATCTAATTTGAATTTCATAACAAACGCGTGATAAGAGATCTCTGAGAGGGTGGACCACATATTGTAGACCACACAGTGGGTTGATACTCTCTGGATCCCATCTCAAAGCCCCTGACTCCTTTCCAAAACAACAGGCTCAATTGTTATTGTTATGACAGCTGGTCACAGGGCAGTAGTTACAAAGGAGGTGAGAGAGAAAAGTAACTGACTTCCATGGAAACCAACTCTTACACAATCTGGTATATGGTAGTATTAGCATCCAATACCCCACTCACCCTCAAATGGTTGTTGCATGGTGGCACATTTTTGCCAGGCTACGTAGATATGACAAATGGCTTCTTGGGAATCAAAAACATCTGTGCTCTGTAATGCTACTAGTGCAAAGCAAGCAGTGTCTGCTGCTTTCAAGTGACTGCATCACTTTCTCTGACTCCCAACTGCACAGGGGCAAACCAGACAGGAATTCTGGAGGCAGGGCTTCCTCAGCACCACTTGCTGGAGTACTGTCAGATTATACTGGAAGAGCTGCATCTCAACCATGACTAAACACTACTTAGTGGTTAGGAGTTTGACAAGATTCCAGCCTGAGGGGCTGCACAGCTGCACAGGTGGGACATCTGGCTCCTTAAAACTGATGAAAAGCTAGAGATGAGCAGGTGACAATCCCTCACTGTTAATTGGCTCTTCTGGGCAAACTGTAACAACCTAGGAAAATTCTGTGTTGTCAGGTTACTAAGAAGGGAAACAGAGGGATGTAGAGGGAGAATATAAACCAAACAAATTGTATTTGTACGCAGACATTACCACACATTTTCTCCCTCATCTGCCATCAGACTTCAGATAACCACGGGGTTCAGAAATATAAACACCAATGGAATAGCAACTAAATAAACAGTTTCACTTAGAAAAGACTTACATCTAATGATATGGAGAGTCTAACCTTTGCCAAAAAAGAAGCTACAGAACATGTACCTGGGGAGGCCACACTTAAATAATGCCAGGCAGAAGAGCAACACAGGTTCTCGGGGGTTCAGTGACTTCAGATTTCAAGACAGTATCCTGATTTGTACCCTGCAGATCACTGTACCGACGGATCACTTCCTGTCGTACAAACTGGTCTCTCCCACCACAACAGGAGACACAACTCAAGAGAATTCTCCAGGCCAGAATATCTCCCAAGACTAGATGTAGGGCTCTGTGGTGGGATGGAGCCCCTTATACATTTGAGGATAGAGGCATTTACATCTATTGATTCAGATGAACTAATCACTACTCATTTAGAGTTCAGCACCCTTGTTCTTTTACTCTTTAAGTCCACAGCTGGATGGAACCATCTATAAAAGAACTTTGTCTACAAAGCTAAGAAGGAAAGAGCTCATTGAGTCCTTACAAATATACATAGTATTACAGTGTCGTTTTCAACACATTAGGCTGCATTTGTTGATGAGGAAACTGAGTCAGAGAAGGTAAACAAATTGTCTAACCTTGAGTTACTGGAATTTAAACTCCTTCCAAAAACATCGCTAGGACTTCAATGTATTGACTTTCTTTTATTGAAATAAGTAAAGTAAGGCCATTTAAAGGGTACAGTTTAGTGGTGCTACTGATGGTGACACTGTTGTTCAACCGTAGTCACCACCTATTTTTAGCCCTTCTACATTTTCCCTCCCCAAACCTTCACATTCATACTAAAACTCCTAAAACTCATCTTCTTTCCTCTCTCTGGCAACTCCCAATTTACTTTCTGTCTCTGGATTTTACTGCAAAGCTATACAGTCCATGGCACTTTAGGTCCTAGTGGAAACTTTAAAGGTGGGGCTCAATGAGAGAGAAAGTTATGCCATTTGTGCATGTTCTTGATGGGGTTGTTTCCCCCTCTTCTCCACATCTGCCATGAAGTGCATGAGCTTTTTCCATCATTTGTTGCCAATATACATATAACACATCTTCCACAGGTCCAGCAACAATGGTGCCAACCAATCATGGACTGAAATTGCCAAACAGTAAGCTGAAATAAACCTTTTCTGCCAATAAGATGACTATCTTGGGTGTATGCTGCAGTAACAAAAAGCTGACTAATTCATCTAGGCATGTCCTATAAGTGCAATCATTCCAAAAGACTTTTTCAAAATGAGATCACATACTCAATGTTGATTGGAAGTCAAAATTTAGTTTCATGCTTTCTCCTTCTCTGGATACTTTCAGTATTTCAAAAGGACTTTAGAAGAAAAAAAAAGTGATCCTAACTGCTTCCTTGGTATTGCTTACTTTGTGAAAAAAAAAAAAAAGAAAAAACAGGAAGGAAGGAAGAAAGGAAGGAAAGAAGGAAGGAAGAAAAGAAGCAAACAGGCAAGCAAGCAAGCATTGTTCTTTTGCTAATACCTCCCATTGAGAGTTACTGCTGTGATTAAACAGTCATTTATTGAATGGTACAGTCCTGGGTTGAAGGAATACAAAGAGAGCAAACAAAAATCTCTGTCTTCAAGATTTATTCATTTAAAGGGAAAGGAGCAATTATATATGAAAACTGAGGCACAGAAGAAGATAGGAGTTGGGATCCAAACATCCTACAGAATCAATTCTACCTTCCCATCAACTTTTAGTCTAAGCCATTCATTATCATTAGGCTAAGATTTAATCAATATCTACTCAACTGTCCAGTTTCAATTTGAAGCAAGTACACTTAGTGGACCTGTATGTATTCACTATTATATACACATTGTTTATTTTTAACCACATGTAAATGAGATGTAAATCACATCCATGTGAGATTTACAGAGAAAGGAAATGAGACGTACATAAACAAGTTAAGATAGGCTAAATAAAATTTGCTATACATAAAACTTGCCAATAGTGTGGATAAAGAAGAAATCATTTTCAAGTTGGAGATGTGCTAACATTTAGTAGGAAATAGTTAAATCCTGAAGGAAGGTGAGAAGCCAACAGGCCCGAAGTGCAGGAATTCAGATCTGTACAAAGGGAAATTAACATAAGCAGGAGAATGAAAGAAAACAAGCTGGCTTATGAATAGCCTGGAAAACACCACTAAGAAAATCAGGCTGTGTTTACTAGACAAGGGGAGCCACCAAAGGTTCATGCACAAAATTGGCTCTTGGATAATGAATTTATCCCCTGGATAAATTGGCAGAACTTGTAAGAAAAGAACCAGGATAAGAAACATAATATGGACAGACTTTGATTCTGGCATATGTGGATAGACACAACTTACTGCTCTGAAGTAACTAGGTCACCACACAGCAAGTTGGAAGCTGAGTGGAACTCTCCGAGATTCCTAGACTTGAGAATCTAGAGTTGTAGTGAGAATTAGAATTCAAGGATCAAGCTGCATAAAAGGATTGCCAGAGATCCTTAGAAGGCCCCATCCAGTATTTAGAGAGTTCTGATCAATGCACAATGCACTGCACAAAAAAGGTACCACAGCCAAGAAAAAGAATCACGCAAACTGATCAAAGGTTCCCTGGGCATAGTGGTCCATGTCTGTAATGTGGAACGGAGGAGGCGAAGGCAGCAGGATGAGTTTGAGACCTTTTCTCAAGAAATAAGCATTTGAAAAAAAAAGAAAAGGTTTAAAAGCTCAAAATAGTGCCTTCCTAACAGTTTAGACAAATTTATAATCCATAGCACATTGAGAACTCGGGAAGGATTAACTTTAGAATGGAAAAAAGTATTAAAGATGTTAGAAATAGCAAAGATTTTAAGAAGTAGTTACTACCGATATATTCGGGATGTTTCAAAAATAAGACAACAGAATTTAAGAAAGAATTCAAAATGGATTTTTTTTAAAGATTAAAAACTCTGTTGACATGAAAAGGACAGTGAGTGGGATTAAAGATAGATTAAGTATTGCCCAGAAAAAGATTAATTATCTGCATGTGAAAAATCAAACAGAGAAAACAAGATCCTAAAAAACAAACATTAAAAGAAAGGCAAATTAATGAGTCACAGGGTATATAAGGGTGGAATTTCCAAGGAAAGAAAAAGGCAGTTAAAGTACTAAGGAGTGCTGAAGTCTTGCTAAACTTGATGGATACTATAAACTCAAAGATCTAAAAAGCTTAATGAATTTCCAAATATAAGAAATGAAGAGATGCAAACTAAGACACAGTATAACTCAAACTTAGTCAATATGGTGGGACTGCAAACTGGTTTAACTACTATGGAAATTAGTGTGGCGAATTCTCAAAGGTAAAAGCAAATTTACCATATGACCCACTCCTTGTCATATGTCCAGAGAACTCAACATCCTACTGCACAAAGACTTGCTTAGTCATGTTCACTGCTCCTTTAACTCCAACAGCTAGGAAATGAAAGCAACTTTAATGTCCTTCAACTGATCCCATTGGTGGATAATAAAAATGTTGGAAATATACACTATGGAATATTCTTTAGCTGTAAAAAACAATGAAATCACGAATTTTTCAAGCAATTGGGTAGAACTAGAAAAGATGATATTTTGTGGGGTAACAAAGACCCAGAAAGACAATATTGTATGCTCTCTCTCATTGGAGGCTCCCAGATCCAAATCTTCAGATGTAAATATATAACCTGAGTAACTGCAGAATCCAGGAAAGTAAAAAGAGATCAATAGCAACTGGTATAGGAGGTCCTTCTGTTTATGTGTTGCTTTATTGGTTAATCAACAAAGAAAGAAACTGGTTGGCCTGATAGGGCAGAACTTAGGTAGGCAGGGAAGACAGAACTGAATTCTGGGAGGAAGAAAACAGAGTTAGAGAGCCGCCATGGAGACGTCACGTCAGACATGCTAAAACTTTCCCAGTAAGCCACAACCTCGTGGTGAACACAGATTAATAGAAATGGGTTAAATCAAGATGCGAGAGTTAGCCAATAGAAGGCTAGAGCTAATGGCCAAGCAGTGTTTTAATTAATACAGTTTCTGTGTGATTATTTCGGGTGTAGCCAATCAATGGAATAGTATTTAGCAAGGAAAAGGAAAGTATTGATTCAAAAAAACTATTGACTACTAATATGAACTTAAATAATATTAAATAAAAGATCCAGACACAAAATAAGTATATATTATTATTATAAGTTTGAGGAAATAAAAATCAGTTTATAGGAACAGAAAACAAATTAATGGGCTGGGTGTGTACGCATGTGCAGCGGTAATTCCAAATAGCCCAAGGAGACTGTTCAGATACTGAGAAATATGTATATCATTGAGATGGTAGTGATGGTTTCACAGGTGTATACATATGTTACAACTTACCACATTTTAGAATTAAGTATGAGAATTATATTGCAAAACCAATTGTTTATAAAAGGCCATTGTAAAGACTACTGAAGTGCTATAGGAAACCAGAATGAGCAGCGGTAGTGACTAGAGTTGGCAGAGTTCAAGACTGAAGACAAGGAAGCAGGAGTGAATGATAATTCCGTGACTGAGAGGAGCTGACATGAAGCAAAGTGGCTATTAATATAAACAAGGATGATGTAAGGAAATATATGTAAAGCCATTTGCTAACAGAACATCTAATTCCAAGGAACAGTTAAAATTTGCAATTGGACATGACAGGCTAGAGATCATATTGGGATTCTGCATAATTATTTTAACTTCAAACTTCTCATTCCTTGTGTCTTTCCTCTTTTGTCCCTAAAAATAATTTGGCTCTGTGTGTCACAATCCAAGTTCTCAAAGAAAAACAAATGAACAAAGAAACAAAACACAACTCTGAAGTGTAAAAGAGTTCCATTCACCTACACATGACCTTCAAGGATCACACCCTGAGGCAAAACACACCATCATTTTAAAGTTCCAAACATACACTCAGCCAAGTGTGTTTTTCACAGCCTCACACAGAGATTATATGTGTTGGCACTAAGTGAACAGAGTAATGCATGAAAACTCAAAGGAGAAAGGCAGTGCACTCCACAGGCCCTAAGAAACTAGAAATGGGTAAAACCTACGAGGTCATTTCTGTTTGTGGTTGCCCCCCTTTTACATCAGTCCCTACCAGAATAGAATTGTTCCTGAGAAGTTCAGTGTGGTTCTTCACATGAGAGCCAAGGGAAACATCTGTAAGCCTGGCAGGGTTTCAGATGAGCACGCTGCTGAGAGGGCTCAGAGCCTGAGATGGGAAGAGATTCCGACTACACTGTGAATTGTTTTTCTCCTTCTTTTCTTTCATTTTAAACGTCAAAGCTCTTCACACTACAGTGACACCCTAAAATGATTCTCTTACTTTTGCTGTTTCAATTGAAACAATATTATTTCATGCTCCATAGAGTGCCCACCAGTTGACTCAAGCAGGAATACAATAGGTACTCTATTTCAAACACGAAAAGACAGAAGATAAGCTGGTGGGATAAAACACTTCTCTCTCTGTGATGGTTTACATTTGCTCAATCTAAAAATGTTTATCAATATTTGAAGTCACTGCATTAAGTTCTAAATGTACTGATGGACTAAAATAGCCTCAGTTGGATGTTGTAGCGCAAATTTCTGTACTCAGGAGGCTAAGCAGAAAGATTCTGAGTTCAAGGCCAGTCTGAGATACAAGACACTACCTCAGGAAAAAAATGAATGTATGAACAAATAAAAATATCAAATAGATAAAATAGCCTCTGATAGTAATAAACTTAAAGTTTAATAAACATGCACACACAAATGTAGCACAACACAGAAAATATTAGGCATGGGGAGAGGTACAATATGTCCTACACATTCTATGAGACTATGTAACAAGAAAATAGATAGTAGCGCCCTGGCATTATTCAGGTATGGGCCTGGCACACAAGTATCTGGCACATAAGTATCTGGGATGCAATTACTGTCATGACACTGAAGACTGCTTTTACTGAAAGGCCAATTCTCATTTACCCAGTATAACAGCTTCCTCATCTTGACTAAAAGCTTCTTGTAAGCCAGACATCACTGAGTGCTCTAAATTAGGACTTCCTTTAATCTGTGTAACAACCCCACATGGCTTTATTTTTTAGATTAAAAAGCCAAGGCAAGGAGAAATCAAGTAGCTTACTCTAGGTCACAGAAGGGTGACTGATCAGGGATTGGAAGTCAATTAATATCTTACCTCAGACAAATACCATCATTCAAATTCATACCATTTATGTGAAGTTAGTATATTACTTGGTAGGTGAAGAAGTAACAGAAACCAAACATGGCACAGAGATTAACTTAACTAGTAAAGAGCATATACCCAGATAGCAAATGTGTACCATGTTCAATGATTTATAAAATGCTTTTGCATTTTGGTTGGTCTGTTCCTTCTGACCCCAAGTGACTGAGGGCTATAAACAGGCCAGTAAACAGAACCACATGTAAGAAATCCCTCAGTTTTGTACATTTGGGGTGCTGGAATATGTCACCACAGGACTGAAATAGAGCAAACATATTTTTTAAAAAAATTGTGTATGGCATGCATACCATAGCATGCATGATGAGGTTCTCTCCTTCCAACTTTACATGGCTTCTGGAGCGCAAACTCAGGTCACTAGGCTTATACAGCGAATACATTTAACCACTGAGTCATTTCGCCCGCCCCAGAGTAAATGTTTCTTCTTTTTGCAGATGTGCTAGGAGTCGGGGGTCAGATGCAGCCTTCTCTGGAACATACTAAGTTCTGCTATTAAAAGTATGGTTTTAGTATGTAACTGGTAAGATACTGTACACACTACACATTATGCTATGTAAGTAGAACAGCTCTAATGTTCTTTCCTCTGATTTGTACATTACTATTGTTCTTACTATTTACTGGGTCACAGAACTTTTTTAAAAAAGGGATGTTACAGTTCCTTTTCCCTGTAATACATGCATGCACATGCACAGACCACACATGCACACACTCACCTATGTAACTGTACACTCTACTTCTCCCTCTAGAAGACTTTTGAGGGTCTGTGGATCTGGAACACACCTTTTGCCCTTGTATTCCTAGGATACTACACACTGTTTATCACATAAGGTTAGCAAAGTAACTGCACAGAAGACACAAAAGCATGTGCCTGCTTGTTGAGAATTAACTGTAAAAATGGGTAAGCTAGTGCTAAACCACAAAGTAGAGCTTACTTCATACATTTTATTTTCAGTGAAGTTTGAATGTTTCCTTCACTTTAGGTACTGATCTAGGCATAGCAAGTTTTGAGATAAAAAAAGACATTCTTCCAACAAGTAATATAAAGGAGATGTATTAAGGACATTTGTGAAAATAAGTACTAGAAATGCAAAAAGATTTTCAAAGTGTTCATGGAGCTTTGATTTTTAACATTATAATATTATAGGCCTATTTTTATTTGAACAAATGCCAGGAACAAAGAATGGAGGCTAAGCTGGCTTTTGAACTTCATCTGCAACACAAAGGTTTAGATCAAGGTCACATGGAACACACATGGTTTAGGCAAAAAAAGAAGGAACATTAAAAACTACTCTGAAGGATGAGCTAGATTTTAAGACTAGATCAACAATTTTTCCTGGGTTATAAACTTTGCTCAAACATATCACTAAATCTTTGTTTCAGGTCCTTTTTTAGAAAATAGGGTGAATTTTCCTGGGGGTGGGGGAAGTTGCTGGAGGGCAAAGGAGGATGCAGTATGGTTTAACGGTTTCCTGACTTTGAAATGCTCTAAAAATACAGCATTTCATTGCAAACATGTGATGGAGTATTGTCAACACAGCACTCTGTGCTGCTAGGGCAGACCGACCATAGTTTCATTCACTCTCCTGCAGCTCTTCGTTTGATGTATGGAAAAGGAAGCCACAGAGCAGAGCCCCTTCCTTGTCTCCCAAGCACCCCAGTTGTGATGACATGTGGCAGCCAACTAACTATTAGCTTAGGTTAAACAACACAGTTCTGCCTTTGGTACTCTTATTTTGCCTCTTAAACTGTCATGAACTTATTTGCCTTGGAACTTAACCTGTGGCACAAAAGCCTGACATGTTGGTTTAAAAGCAGTGCCCCTAGACACTATTAGAGCACAATTAGGTAAAGAGAAATACCTAAAAGAAGCAATTTTAAAATGTGGTATATTGACTCATCACCTTTCCTTAAGTCTTTTTCTTCCTTCAGGCATATTAGAGTAAAGCCTTGTTTTCTGGAAATATTTTCTTTGAAGAGCCATGGGCTTGTGGAAAGACTGTATGCTTTCTACTTCTAGGGTCAAATACAACTCATACTGGACTCACAAAATAGCTAAGGAAGGCCTGTCACCATCTGGCAGCTGTATGGTGGTCTATGTAAAAAGAACTTGTAGTCACACACAGTACCATTCCCATTTGACAGATGTCCACTTCACAAAGAGAATATCACACTCAGCAGCCTGGTTGGCAGAGGACTGGTGACTGGGCATGGAAACCGTACTTATTTTTTCTGCCCAACTTGGTTGCTTACTAAAGGACCAAGTCGTACGGCAGCAAGCCAAAGGGCATGTGGCAAGAAATACTGCAATAGCTCTCAGAGCCAAATTTTGTGCTTCTCATTTATCCTACTCAGGAACCTTGTTTTTTTGTTTGTTTGTTTTTTAATTTGCTATTTGTTTTAGTTAGGCTGTGGTTTATTGAGTCACCCAGTGGTCTTCAAAGACCACTGCTAGGACATGTCAACTTCATTCAAAGATTAACAGAGATTGCAACTTCCTACAATCCTCTCATCAGCTTTTATTACAGTGTCAGGGAAAATAGTTTTGAAACAACAGGCAGGAAAAAAAGCCCTCTTTAACCTGTCCTGGGTTAACTAGTATCAGCACCAAAATGAACAAGTTATTAAGGAATCCTAAAGAGAAAGGGCAAGATGGTTCTTCATTGTAAAATGTAATCTCTTACTTAGTATCTTATGAAAGACTTTAAAAAACAAACAACCCAAAGGTTTAGTTTTCTGTTTTGCCCACTGAAGTCTGTGACTCAATCTCAACCATGAGACTGGGCTTCTTGCTCTGTTTTCTCTCTCTTAATGAAGGGAGAAAGGAAGTGTGCTTCTAGCGCAGCAGAGGAGTGTACAAATGAAGTAGTTCTTTCATTGATTTTTCTCAACACATGCAAGCATTTTAGTTATATTTTTCAACATTCTCACATACAAACATAAGGAAAACAAACACTGAACTAACCTGATTTAAAGAAGAACCTTCAAAAGCATTGCAGAAAGTGAAAAGGATAAGCTGCATTTCTTTTCTTATGCAACAATACTCATTTTGTGTGTGTGTGTGTGTGTGTGTGTGTGTGTGTGTGTCTGTGTACACGCCTGTGTATGTGTGTCTGTTTAAAATATGGTAACAGGACCTATTCTGAATTACTATTAATTATCATAATATTTTCCTATTAAACACAATTTAAATCTTCCTGGAAGGGATGTGTTAGCAATATATGTTTTAGAGAAGTATAACTATCAACTGTTAACATATTTACTTCCTTCTCAGTGCTGTGGTTTCTGTAAGAATTATCTTCCCCCCAAAATGACCTATCTTGTACAGGCTTCTGAAAGCATGGTGATTCTGGGTAGGGTGCAAGTGGGGGAAAAATACTAGTCTCTGGAACTGACTGAGTTCACTACTGAAAGCTATGGTTCTTAGAGAGTGCTGCCATGAAAGTCAGTTAACTTCCTCTACTGGGCACAGAACAACCCACAGTTTTTAAAAGTAGATAACTTGCATTAAGAGAAGCTGTGTAAAAGCTAATAAAAAGCTGACATAAGCAGTTTATAGGTCTATTTAAATTGTTCACCTGGTTTTGATTTAAATTTGGTACATGGTATCTATCTAGAAAATTGTTCATTTCTTTTACGTTTTCCAATTTTGTGACATTGTTTTTATAGTATGACCTAATGATTCTCTGAATTTCCTCAGTGTCTGTTATGTCCCCCTTTTCATTTCTGATTTTGTTAATTTGTATGCTCTCCCTCTGCCTTTTGATTAGTTTGAATAAAGGTTTGTCTATCCTGTTAATGTTCTCAAAGAACCAGCTCTTTGTCTCATTGATTCTTTGTAATTTTTTTGTTTCTATTTTATTGATTTCAGCCCTAAATTTGATTATTTCCTGTCTTCTACTGGTCCTGGGTGAGTCTGCTTCTTTTTGTTCTAGAGCTTTCAGGTGTGCTGTTAAGTCACTGGCGTGAGCTTTCTCCACTTTATGTGGGCCTAAGTGAACTTTCCTGTTAGCACTGCTTTCATAGTGTCCCATAGGTTTGGGTATGTTGTGCCTTCATTTCAGTTGAATTCTAGGAAGTCTTTAATTTCTTTATTTCTTCCTTACCCGGGGTGGTTCAATAGCTCACTGTTCAGTCTCCATGAGTCTGTAGGCTTTCTGAGAGTAAAGGAGTGGAACTTGGATTGGTATGGATAATGAAAAAAGACAGTTTGTTTTCTTTTTTAAAAAATAAAAAATAATAAAATAAAATAAAAACTGGCATAAGTAACACAATCTGACTCAGAAGTAATATGTTGTTGATAGTTAAGTTGTGATGGCAATTTTGCACAAACAATAAAATCTGTATGCCAATGATAAATTTAAGCCTGAAAATTATAGTAGAATACTAAATTATAGCACAATACTAAACAGTCCACTATGAAGTGTGATGTACCCTAAGATCTAGGCTACTAACAGGATGCCTATGGGCATGTGAGCTAATATGAATGGGAATGTGATTATTTTGAAAGAGTCTGCTACCTTTGAGGTCAGGAATACTAGAATCAAGACTTTGGGATAGTGACTTAAGTTTGGAATTTATAGGTGGAGCTCCTCCATAGTCCCTGATTATGAGTTAGAAGACAATCATTCTGTCATACTTTACACTCTTTCTCAAGAGATCACTGACTTTATCAGTCTATCACAATCGTATAAGCATTAAAGATACTTAGTTCAACTGTGTATATTTCCTAGCAACACAAACCATTCAAGATTCAAATTAAACATTTCAGTTTATCCAGCTTATAAAGTCAGGTATTATTCATTTTTCTTTCTTCTCATTATTTTCTTCTTTTATTCCCTCTACTTTTCACTACTCCTTATCTAGTTTCCACTATATGCTAAACTCTTCACTGAACAATGGACTTGCAACATTTGATATTTTATAGGGAGGATTTTACATCTATATGGGTAAAGGGACAAAGAAATAAACCAAATTCAGATTAAAATGAAGTTTAAAACACAAATGCACATGCTTCCTGTAAGGATAAAGGTTACTAGTCAGCTTAATGTCAAGTAATATTTATTAGGTAGGGGCTAGTAGTTCTTCCTCAGAACACTATGCTAAATACTGTCACAGTAAGAAGGGGATTTGCACTGCTGAACCAAGCTCCAGTGGATACTCCAAATCCATGGCCACACAGATGATCCTTGGTAAAGTGAGTGGGTCACAAAACAAAATGAACAGATACAAACTTGACAAAGAGATCTTCTCAGGAAGCGGGGAGTATACAGGGGTCACAGTGAGATGGGAGAGGGCAGGGAAGAGTAAAGCCATTAAAATGCATTCTACATATATGAAATTGTACAAAAAAACAGATTTAAGTAAATTTAAAAGTTTTTTTTTTTTTTTTGAAGGCATTGTTGGCTCGTCAGAGGTTGCAGTCTATCACAGCCTGGCAGCTTTCTCTTAGCTCAGCAACATAGAAACTCTCTCACTCTCCAGAAAAGCTTCCTGCTCTCTACCTAGCCTTATCTGAAGGATGTTTCTAGGCCTGGGATGCATGACTTATCTCAAGGGTGACCCTTGACACTGTTTCCTCCCTCCAAATGTTCTTCCCCTGATGATCCACACATGGTAAGTAGGTAAGTGCTCTCTAGCCATTTTGGTAGGACTGTCCTTCCACTAATCCAGCTATATTATAGGACTGTGCCACTTAATGAAATTTAGGGTTTGTCCCCAGGCTCCCAATCCCACATATTCCTTATACTCTGGAATAAAGTTGAGCTGATTCACCAAAGTCTGTCTCTCGAAGGGCTGTCTCCATTCTTACCCACAGCTGTCTTGAACTCTGTACCCTGCTTTTGTTCTCTCCACCCTGTGGACAATGCAGCCAATAATCCCAAAGAAGAAGCAGAACCACAGGTTTTGAAGGCCTATATAGTTATTTTCTCCATTCCTGGAGAGAAAATGGAAGATGGAGACATATAGGACTCAGAAAGGTCACATATGTAATGGAAGACCTCTTTCCAAGGTTATATAGAGACAATAAAAATCTACAAGGGACAGAATAGGAGACTATTCAGTGGAGCAAACTGGGCAGGGAGCTTCAGGAATGCAGCTTTCCTGTTGTCACCCATGCTGGGCTTGGGACTTTTTATTGATGCAGCTGCTTCAGAATTACACATACTCCTGCAAGCAACCTCACAATATACTTGGCTGGAATCCTTTCATCAGTCTGTTACTGGTGACCTATCTTGGTAAACAGATGTTTGTTCATGTTTTTCCAGGAAAATTAATGCAGCAGAAGGTCAGACTGATGCATTAGGAATGACTTGGTTATGCTGATGTAAGGGCTGCAGCAGACTTTATCTCCTTGTATTTAATTGGAAAACCTTCAGAAAGGCACACTAGAAAAAGACTTTAACTGGTATTGTTTATATTCCCCACTGGCAGATGAAAGAAGAAAGGATACGAAAATGAAGAAAAAGAGGAAGGAAGCTATATGGCATGAAACTGAAAAGGAAAACATCATGCTTCCTGTCACACGACCTTAGCTCCCCTAAGCTCTCATTTCATCTATGTCATAGGAAAAGCACTGAATTCAAGAATATAAGCATAATGCCTTTTGAATAGTAGGCCACCAAAAAAAATACTTATTGCCACATGACTCTGCCATCTATTTTCCTTTTATTAACACCTTCACCTCCAGATCATGGTTACATAGGTCTTGCATCAGTCTTTTTTTAAGACAGATGGGCAAGGTCCACTCTTGGAAATTGCTAAATTAGCTGCTGCATCTTCATCTTAACTTTTATCCACTGCTCTAAGTTTACCATTTCTATATAAACGTTGGCTCAAACTCTGTACATTACCCGCTGTTCCAATATTTTAAGTATAAGCATCAAAATCCCAGGGTTTACGTTAATTGAAAGAGCTTATCTATATAGAGCCTCACTTTGCACTTCAGCATCTTTAAAACTTCAGTCAGAGTCTACCCCCACTTTTTTTTGAGAGCACAAACCCTCCTTTTAATGTCTTGTTCTAGGTTTTCCTTCTTTTCATTCTTATGGCTTAATGTTCTCAGTCCTTTTAAGTTAACCTGTTAGACCTTTCCATGTGGGTCCACCTTCCTAGACCTTTGTGATTCATGCTGCTTTCCTTTGGAATGCTCCATCTCCTTGATATAACTTCAATAACATTTGCTAATGCTGGGCATGGTGTCCTAGATAGCAACAAAAAGGCTTTGTGTGGTAGAAAGTTGCTAAGTTACTTGCTCCATAGTGCTTGCTTCTGGTATCACTTGTAATGTTGATCATTTGGGGAGCAGTTTGGTCCATTATCTTCTCAGATGCCTTCTTTCCTATTCACTTCAATGCCTATAATATTTGTATGACTTTCTAAATGTCTATAAATATGATCTCCATTGAATTATAGTAGGGTCTGTTTTAACTTAAAGCTAAAATGGAGAAAGAAGGCAAAAATGCAGCAGAACTTCCTGGAAGTGCAGGAGACATCTTGTTCCCTTGGCAAGTTGGCCTGCAGAGACTGCTACATAAACTTAAGGGCTAACTTACCTCAAAACATCTTTATAGTGATGTGACTCCAAGAGAGCTGAAGAATATCATCATTCTATTTCAATTTTTTCTGATTCCAATCTATGATCTTCTAATGGAAACAGAGAAATTTTATTTCTTTATTCTTCAAATAATCACTGCCTGAAGTGTATACTATGAGTGTCTCTAATTTGAGTTAATGCCAGAGTGTGAATACTGGATTAGAAACTTCCCTCTCAGTCATTTACATAGAGTAAAAAAAAATTGATCCTAAATACCAATTTCTGTGGTGCCTGAACTGCTATCCCATCTACCTTGAGCCATTAATTTTAGCATTGTATTTGTCCCAATTAGCTGATTAAGCTGCCTTTTCTATTTGTAGGAAAACTTGCTATTCTCATTTCTACTTCTAGTGGCCTAGCACAAAACTCAGCTAAAAAGAAGCCTAGAGAAATCCAGCACATCACTATATATCATCGCACATGTACCTTTCTGTGCTTCTCTCTCCACGGCATGTACTCATCAAGTTAATCTGAAGGCCTGATTCTTTAGTAGTCTAACAGGCTAACAAATCTACCTTACTGCCAGAGTGATTCTGATGCTAATCTTAAAGTATCATTGAGATGCCTAGTGTCAATTGTCTACTGAATTTCACAGTATGGGTCAAAATACTTTCAATTCTTTAACTTTCCTAAAAGCCAATATACCAACATCTATAATTTCTGCTACCAACACACATTAATTTTCTTTAAGATATTATTATTTTAGATTAATTTCTCCTTTCCTATTTGGCTAGCTATCTAAATTCCTTGGTAGTTTCCAAAGATTTTGATGTTCATAATATATTTGTTCATGGTACCTTCAGGATGTCTACTTCTAACTGGAGGAAGAACACTTCTTGTAAGAAGTTAAGGTCAACCAATATTGGAAAACAAAGCATGAGAACAGGTGGTCTCAGAATCAATATAATTAGGATGAAGAGCCAACAACTGGAGACCTTAACCCTAAATAAACTTTGCTAGAATTTTGGGCAATGTGTGTAAGAATGAACAGTGGTATTAACTGTACTAACGTAATTTTAATTTCTTAGTGGGTGGAATTATTAAGGATAATAGACTTTTTCAAAAGGGAAGCAACTTTTTAAAATGTATTTCAAATTCTTTTTAAAATAACCATGATTAATTTTGAATTTTCATCAGAAGTAAAGTTAAGAGAAAGTCAGCCTGTTAAAAAGAATATGTGACCTTCAAGGGTCTTTGGGTCCCAGGTGAGTTGTAAGGGAGGTAAGCCATGGCAGTTCTCTGGCCATGCTTAAGGTGCTTCCTAAAAAGTAACAGGCTTGCCTTGTGTGGGGCATCTCTTTCTGGTGATCCACAGGGGCACAACTGTGTGGCTGATGCTGCAGCCCTTCTACCATAGAGAAATTTCATTGGGTACCAGTGGAAGGCAAACTATCAACATAAAATTGCAAATGGAGACTGTGAGGCTACCGAGACTGCACCTTTTCCATTGACCAGACATATGTGTTGGAGGCATTCAAAGACACACAAGCCAGGAGCCCTAAGTTTTCTCTCATGTCCAATTATTACCAAAATAGTCTTTCCTTTTCTATCCAGAGCCAGTATTCTTTAGTCTTCTAAAACTTTATTTCCAGAAACACAAATCTATCAGGGACCAGACAACTGGGGACTTGCTTAAGGCTTAATGTTCCAGAAGAGGAGAAGCAAATGAAATAGAGGCAGTCGAGTAATTTCTTGTCTACTTTGATACTGGCACTCTGTATGTTCTGTATCTTCCTCATTCCGTTTCTTCATTCTTTTTTCTTCTTCTCTCCAGAGACAATAGAACCAAAATGTACCCATGGTAACATTTTATTATTGTCTGCTAGGGTAAAAATGGCCCTTTGATAAAAGTAACAGGAATCAAACATAGCCCAGCCACTCTCTCCACAGTATGGGTCATTGAAAAGGATTTCTTATTGTGAGAACTTAAATTACCTTTCATTTCTCATTCCTTTACCTCAAATAATCGAACAGGTGGTATTTAAAACTCAATTTGAAAATTTTCTATATTGTTAGCTCTTTCATTAATTTTTGTATGTGATGTACATGTGTGTATACATGTGTATTTGTTCCTGTTTGTGTGTTCATGTGTGTGAGTGCAGCATGCATTTCTGGGGAAGTCTTTTGTCTTCACTCACTGTGGGAGCACTGTGGTTACATATGCACTTCACTATACCCAATTTTGCATAGGCCAGGGAATCTGAAGTCAGGCTCTCACAAATGCACAGCAAGCACTTTACCCCACTAAGTCATCTTCCTAGCCCTCTGATAATTCTTTTTAATATAACCGTATGATATAATCTATCTTTCACAAAGCAGGGTTAGGATACCTGCCTACACATATATAAAAATTATAATTGTGCTTCATATTTACCCTGCTGGTCCTCAGTCAGTAAACATTGAAAGAGTGTCACAGTAATACAGCAATACAGCAATAACTAATGACAAAAGTATTCTTCTTGAGGACCACTAAAAATAGGGACAGTCACACACAATGTAGGGTCCAACCCTATCTTTTAAGACACATAGGACAGTTAGATGTGGTGGCAAACACCAATAATCCTAGCACCATTTGTATTACTTATGTCAAGGTTCTGATAGAGGTTTTTAGGAAGAACGGAAAGGCATGAAATTAGAACCATATTTCACCACCTCACTGCAGGCCCTGCACCCCTAGTATTGTAACATAAACTCTCAGGGATGTTCTTTATAAACTTGTAACATTTTCGAGAAGAATACAGCTTGTAAGATTATCAACTGTCATTGTACTATACTAGCAGCATTCACACTTGGTATTTATTGGATATGTAAAACATCTCTGAATGCTAGGTATTACCTCTGTCTTGTGGATAGAGAAATTGAGGTTCATTCTCTAAGCTATCTCACAGTAATAAGTACCAGCTGTGAGTCTCCTGTCTCCAGGGCCCATCCTCATCCTACCAGAACAAGAAGAATCATCTGGATTGTGAGCTGTCACTCTGCCCAATTCTGAAATGAAAAAAGTTAGGCTTTGATGTTTTTTCCCCTGTCACTGTTCATTCTCTAGCCATATAATCTTATTTTCAAGAAACTTATCCACTGTATTCAACTAATGAGAGATTAGGACAAAGTTAGACTTTATTAATGAATAATTCTCAAACACGGAGTAAAGTCTGTGAGATGGAAAGAAATGTCTTGTCATCATATTCTAAGATCAATGTGGCCAGTCTCCTGGGTCACCCGACTGCAGGCCGACCGAAAGGAAGATGAAATAGTAATAGTGTCATAAGCATTATGAAAGCTGCTCTTATGAAACTTGAAGGTAATAATTCTTCCCAAGAGAAACATGAACTTAATCTTTGTTCCACCCAGAAAATACTGAGCTATGAGCAATGAATGCAGAGTGCACAGCTGTGAAGTACATATTGATGGCCTCCTAACATATTTCATGAAAAAAGGGAAGTTTTTTCTTCTGGCTGGTCTGTATAGAGATAGTCAACACACATGACTTCTACTTTTTATTTCTCTTTAGGCTTAGAAGTTATCAAAGAAGAGACAGCAAAATGTGATCAACAACACATTAGATGAGGAGTTCCCGCCTCATAGACAAGCCACACCCACTCCCTTCCCTTCCTCCCTCCCCCATCTGCTGAGGCAGGCAGATCTTCCTGCTTGCAGCCTGACTCTCTTCCTTTTCTGTCGCCCTCTCAAAAAGGCAGCTTCTGCCTCTCCCCACTTCTACCCTTCTCTCTCTCTGTCTCTCCCCTCCCCCTCTCTCCCCACCCCTCTCTCTGCTCTTCTCCTTCTCCCCCTTCCCTTCCATAACCCACTTAATAAATATCCATCCTCACTCTGCATGGCGTGCCCATCCATGTCTCTGTCTCTTGCCCACCTCCACATGTCTCCCTGACCGGGACCAGCCGCCTTCAGAGACCTGCAGCATGGTCTCATGGCTAGCTGCCTGCTACAGCCACTCAGGATCCCACAGCATTTTTATTTAATCCATTTCACATACACCTTCAACTCTTCTCCCTCTCCTGGACTGTCATCTTGCTCCTGAAATGCTGTCTGGTCCTCACAACCACAACATTCAACGTGTTTTCATGGCCCTCATTCTTCTTGACCCTTCAGGGGTACCTCAAAATTAAACCTGTTTCCAAAATTTTCTCCTTATCATTGTTCCCACCATTGCTGATTCCATCCCCATTTCTTCCAGATAAACCAAAACTTTATCATCGTTGCTTTAATTTACTTATCAATTTTCTTTCTTTACAATACTATTGCTTATGCCTCAGTCACTCCCTCCTTTCCTTGACATTCTCAGAAAAAGGAACATCCTTCTCCGAGTACAAGATAACAGACTGCACATGTTTCTTACCAGGTTTTTCTTTAGCGTCCTTTATAGACCCTCCTTTATCTAACAGAGAAATTTTATTTTTTTAATTCTAAGAATGAAGACTCTCTAAAACTATCCTATAAATTATTAGCTTTGTAATTTTCCTTCCATTGCATTTCACATTTGTGAGACTTCAACTTTCAGACGATGCTCTCATTCTCTCTCTGTATGAATTAGGCTAAGCTAGTCCATTCGCTTGTAATGTTGAACATCACCTCTATATACTAAAAACCTGTTACTGGTTTCAAAATTTTGTAGAGATGCTATCTTTTCCTATATTTAATAAAATAAAATTTATTTATTTTTCTGTGAACTTCTCTGAGTTCAATATGCATGTCTTCTTTTGTAGTTACTATTATTCCATAGTCTTTTATTGTAGTGATCTATAAATTTACTTTAATGTTCTTAGATTTTAAGTTCTTAAAAGATAGCCATGATGAAGATAACAACTATAATAATCTGTTATTACAAGTTCCTACTGTATTCCAGCATGGAACATTACTAACACAGCATTCTACGACTGTCTCCCCCACCCCTTATTGATATGATTAAGTGAAGTGCTCAAGTACTCAAATACTTAAGGAGAATCAGAGCCAAGAATTGGATTTAGGCATGTCTGATTTTAAAGGCCATATTTTTACTCACTAAGTAGTATTTCTCATCGTCTGCAGAATTGGCAGATAATCACTGAATAAAACATGTTCTTCTTGGGCTGGGGAGATGGCTCAGTGAGTAAAGCACTTGCTGTACAAATGTGAAAATATGAGCTCAGCTCTGCAGATCCATGTAAAGCCAAGTGTAGTAGCATACATTTGTAACTGTAGCACTCCTAGATGAAAATAGAGGAAAAGACAGCCTCCGTGTAAGCTTACAGGCCTACTAGCTTGGCTGGCATACACAGAAACAAACAATAAAGAAATCAAAGTGGAAGGTATAGCCTGACACCTAAGATCATCCTCTGATTTCCACGAGTGTGCTCACACGCATGCACACACATACATGTATACATGAAACACAGAAAGATTTGAAAAAGTTACCCTTAAGTCCTAACAGTTAGAATAGTTAACTTAGATCTCTAGCTTCTGAAACTGCTTGGGTAATAGTCTGTAAGAAGAAACAGACAGCTTAGACTTCCACTCTTAAAGAATGAAAACACAGTGAAGCTTGTATACCTCATGATTAAACAGAACATAAAATGCAAAGAAAAAGAAAGATCTAATTCACCTGGATTAAGTAATAGAATAACTTTTGTCTCTTTCCATGGAACCACCAAGGCCAATGAGGCAATTAATCAAGGCCATCCAAAAGCCTTGCTTACATAATTTAAAACACACTTAGACAAAAGCCGCCAGTATTTCTAGTTTCTGAGGCTCTGACATCAGTGCTGTGAAAATATGGTAACTGTATCTTGTTGACAGAGTCAAAATAAATGTAAACTTGGGGTTCAGTTTTACATATAACTGGTAAAATTACATATGGTATGCACAGATATTGATGTGAAGAAAATGGTATCTGTTGCATTCTACATATAAGCAGTTAAGAACTGTAATCCTCTGAGAGCAATGTCATTATATAGCCCAAATCCCATCACAACAAATACCTTTACAACAGAGATGTCTGTATAACAAAAACCCTTTCAAGCTTTGGCTGACAGCCCACATATTTCAAGCAATATTGGATGTGAGACTTGGAGTTCACAGTAATGGGAATTGACCTGTATTTCCAAATGTAAGATTTGAATGATTTCATCTCTAACTCCTATCCCATGATACCATGAGTCTGAGTGATATACAACCCAAACCCATGAGTATAAAAACAGAGAGGCAGAAATGAAACCATCAGTGCTCTTAAAGGGAGAATTCTTTCCTTCCACTTAGGGAAACACTTATCCATGAAAATGAAGCCATGAAATGGAGTAGATGGTGCTGTTTTTGATCTCATCTCAAAAACTGAGAGACAAAATAGTGAAGTGTCTGAAGACTGACAAGTAGTGGTCAGATATATACTTCTGGCAGGGCTGTATTTCTAGCTGGGCTACATTTCTTCACTTTGATGAGTCTCAGTATCCTCATCTGTAAACTGCGACTGATACTATATACCTTCAAAATTTTGGTAAAAGCTAAATGAAGACATATATAAATCGCTCACTAGAGGACCTGAAATACTGCATATACCCTCCAAAGTTCCCTTACTTGGCTTCACTGCCTTACTTCAAGAGCTTGGGCTTCTGTAAACTACTTTCATGAAATTACTTAGAAAACCTAATAAACAGAAGTTAACAAAATATATAGTATGAACTTGGTATGGATAAGATATTTCTCACAGGAACATGTATAGAAAAGACAGAGTCATACATAGAATGTATTTGACTGAGAAAAAAGGTTTTTTGGGCCAATGTAAGGAATACACACTCAAAAGATATAGAACAATCAATCAGGTATCATAATAACAATTGAGTTCTGATTATTTTGTCAGAGGCCAATCTGATTATTTTGAAAAAGACCAATAAACCCAACTTCAGTGCCCTGTTTTCCCAGCAGAGGAAGAAATGGGCATGTTGGTACAGCTAAGTTTTCTCTGGGTACTACTTTAGGTGATGGGGCGGATTCTCACTTGAAAACAACTTAGCTGAGAATTACGCATATACTGTCTCTCCTAAGTAGGATATTATTAAAGTATTAAAATGAACGTCTAGTTTCTTTGTGTGGAAAATATCTAAATATTCACAAAGTTTTCTAATATAATCCTGATTTCTAAGGTTTTATATTTTACTGATTTTAGATCTGAGTTTCCACTTTTCTAATTATAGGCAATCAAATTTGTAGACAAAAAAAGTCTAGTCTTTTTAATAGATGTAGTGTTACATGGAATGTTTGAAAAAAAACCTAGTTTATTAACAAAATCTGAAGGCAAATCTGTTGATCTTTATAAAGTGAGTATTGGCTATGGGCTTTTAAAGTCCTTTTAAAAGCTCCCTGAAGCTCAGCACTATGGAGAACAGGAGGTGACCCAACACTTCACAGAATTACAGAATATTGGCCTTAAAATTTTCTTACTCCTTTATTTTCAAAAGGCTCAGAGAAAAGTGTGAGAGGCAAGGTTCATGTGCTAACTAAAGAGCACACACTAGTCAGGCAATGAGCTCTCTCTTACAAGCTGCACATAAAAATGAAACAGGCTAGAAAGAAATAGCAGAGCACAGAGGGAAAGGAAGTGTGATATCCAAAGAAGACAGAGAGGCCCTGAGAGGAAAGACTGAAAAAGAACAACATCACTAAAGAAGAAGGTTAAAATAGAGACAGAAACCCAGTGGTAGCAGGAGAGGAGATATTTTAAATGTAGTCTACAGAGCTTACAACACAAGACTCAAAAACACAGAAGCATCAACCTAGTACAAGTAACTTCCACCTCATCACCATTATCTTAAAATGGAGGCTGTAAAAAGCACCAGACTTTTCTGGTTTATCTTACCTCTCATAAGGGTGTTAAGCCTTAAGTATTTCTGAAGGTGTGTCAATATCTCAGGCCCTTAGGGCATTACCCTGGGTACAGCAGGCACAGTTCCCCTAATAATCCCCACTGGCCCCGAGAAGAAATGTCCATCTTCAAAGTGAACCCTTT
This sequence comes from Ondatra zibethicus, assembly GCA_004026605.1. NCBI lineage: Eukaryota > Metazoa > Chordata > Mammalia > Rodentia > Cricetidae > Ondatra > Ondatra zibethicus. The sequence continues at coordinate 108,995 of PVIU01004699.1, forward strand.
CTTTATCCCACCAGTGGCATTACACTAATAGTTTGCAAGCCATTTTCAACGTCTCCACAGGCCATGGAAAAGTGTGATATATTTGTAATTCCATGAGTAATCATGGGAAGGTAACATAGAGTTAGCCTGAAACACAAGGCTGAGAAACATTGTTCCTTACAGGGTCAGCAACCCTACCCAGAGGCCACACAGCTTAGAAAGTGACCTCACAGGAGCAATCAGGGGACCATAAAAAGCTGGGCAGCATTCCTGCCCTCCTTCTTGAGTCCCACCTGTCCCAGCAGGCAGGAGTTCTGGGAGGAGCCCTGAGGCACAGCCAGAACACCAGGGCTGCCAGCACCAGCTGCTCTCAGGCTGCCTTCCTTTCCTCTTTGCCGCCCTCTCTCCAGTGGAGGGAAGGCTCTGGGAGCTCTGGTCAGCCCAGGGATGCCCGCCCCGGCCACTAAGCCCACCCTGACACCTGAGTGACCCCTACCCCTGTGCCACATGCATTCTGTACCTTTACTCTGGGGAGGGTTCTGACTCCGGTCCCGGAGGACGTTGATCTGGTAGACAGCTCCATAAGGCTCAAAAAGTTCTTTCAGCTCCTTTTCTGACCAGGATCTAGGGATCTGTCCGACAAACATCTTAATGGCATCTGGGTCTGGTTGGTCTGAATGATCCAAAGCTCCGTTCATCTTGTTGGCTGTGCCGTTACTGTCAAAAACGGAACCAGGAGCCAGAGTTAGGGCTTCAGGGTGAAGGACAGGAAGAAAAAATAGTGGGGGTTGGGGGTGAGGAGGCGGAAAGAGGAAGAAGAGCACAGGGGAAAGTGCCTAATGACTCGTAGAAATTTGATGAACTAAAACAAAGCAGAGGCACCATTAGGTTGCTTCTCAGCAGAGCGCGATGCTTTCACTGCATGCTGCTGCTGTTCAGCATTGACTCCCAAGCACAGGGCAGCGCCTGGCCGCCTGTCACCCAGGGCACAGACATCTCAGAATCCAGGATTGGGAGGCAGCTGCAAGTTAAGTGCAGGTCTCAATTGGCAAGGCTGCCATCAACACCTCACAAATCGGCAGCATTATCAGCTCTGCACTGGTTATCGCTGGAAAAGAAAGGCAGAGCTGGATAGCTGCTGGATTTCTCACCCTCTCTCCCCTCCCCGCCCTTTTTCAGAGGTTTTGGAAGAGAGGAGAGAGGTGGTAATAATAAAGTCACATGGAAAGAAAATGAAACACTTGGCAGTCCATCAGATGACTAATGCAAGATGCTGGTGATGAATTTGCAGAGTGCGAGAGGCATCCATGTGTGCATCAAATTAGTACGTTGTTGCTGCTCAGAAAGGAAAGCGCTCCAGCTATGCAGCTCAGTGCAGCTGATTGGCTGCCTGCATTGGAGGAAAGGGCCAGCGCTTTGGGGGGGGGGCTCCCTTTTAAAAAGCACATTGTTTATCGGACCCAAGCACAAAGGGCTTAATTCAGAGAGGCAAAAGTGATCTCAGAATTGCTTGCTTTGTGTTGGGAAAAAAAAAATACAGCACAGAAAGTTGAGTTCCCACTAAAGGACACTGAATATTTTAAATCTTTCACACTCCATAAATTGCTCTCTGTATATCTGACTTCCAGATGTTGCACTTAAGTTCTAAACAATCACACGTTTGGGAAAGAAAAAAAAAAAGATCTGCCTTTTCTTCTCCTAGCTTCAGTAAATATTTGGGAGGATACAAAGAATTAAAGCATAAGCCTTTATGTCTTTTTTCTTATCACTTCCCAGACCCACATTTGGGACAGAATACTTGTTTCAAACCTGATATGATGAAGAAGTCATTCCTTTTTACCTTGGACAACCAACCCCTCTGAACTAGAATAATAAAGTAAACCAAACACCCCTTTCTTCATAATCCCCACCCAGCACACCATATATCCCAGCTCCTATCTTACAAAGACTACATGCTTTTGAATGTGACCGTTTGTAGCAGAGTACTTTTGGTCCAATTCCTCAGTCTGTGAAAATATAAAGCATCTGAACAAGTGTAAAGCCTGCTGGTGACCACTACACTACACAAGGAGGTCAGAAAGATGACACTAAACTGTAAATAGCAGCTGTAGACTCACTGTAGCCTCGGAGAAATATCAAAAAGAGTACTAGAAAAAGATATTAACAAGAATTTATTTTATTGCAAGAAACACAAACAAAAAGAACAGTCTAAAGCTGCTACAGGAAGGAGGATTCTGAATTTGAGGACAAACTAACATACACAGTGAAAAGTTTGATACACACACATGCGCGCGCGCACACACACACACTTACACACACACACACACACACACACACACCTAAAAGTCAAAGGTTTGTAGAATGGAGAAACTTCAATTCAGATTTAATCTAGAGAGGAAATGATGTCAGATACTCTTCACTAGATTTTGTTTGAATTTCTATTACCTCTACCTCCCTATTTTACCACTTTGTTTTTTTATCTTTGAAGTAAACAATCAGAGTGTCTAACTTGAAGCATTTCCAGTGCATTCTCTAATCAATCTTATTGTTACAAAAATGTTCTACTGAATAAAATATTGAGTACAAGATCTTTTTTCAACAATTCAGGTATAATGCAATGCTTGTTTATATTAGAGCTAGAGTCTTTATCGTGTTCTCATGCACCTCTACTTATTTCCCGTCACTGAAAATTCAATAAACAATTTAACCTGTGGAGCTGTGGCTGCACAGGGTGGAGGTGGCACAATTCTTTGCAGTAGAGTATACAGTGTTTATAGCACTTTGAAAGAGAGTGTGGCAAGACTCACTTAAGCACAGGAAGGACTTGTGGTTAGTGCTGCTGACAATCAGCTAGATGCAAAGAGGAAGGTATTGCCACAGGTCTAAGCTAACAGAAAGCAGAAGCTGGACTATGATTAATATAGTGCAAGAGTTAGGCCACAGTAAACTTGCTAATATCTAAACTTAGAGTTCTGGAGTAAGCACTTGTTAATGTTCATATCTCGAATGAACATTACTTTTATGCTTTCCCAAATAACAGAAACTCCCTGAGTCAAAAAAGAGGAAAGCTGTAGACAAGGATGAAGGCTTCTGCCTTTGGTCTTCATATAGTAGAAAGTGCTTATGTAGAGTCTCTCCCAGTCAGCTATTCCTCCTAGACACATAGAGACCTCCTATCATTCAAAGAGTGGTGGCAAAATGTGTGGCCTCTGTATACTTGGTGCACCCTGCCCAGCCTGAATGCCAAGACTGGGGGGGGGGATGCCGGGATTGAGACACAGAGGCTTCTTTGCAGGTGGAAGAACAGCAACCTTTATTTTGCCTCAGCTAAAGCCTTTTATACCTCTACTGCTTCTGTGGAAAACCACCAGCCAGAAAGAACCAAACATCCTTGTCAATTACAGACCAAATTGAAGTTCCCCTGTCGGTCAGGGGGAGTGAGGGCAGCTAGATCACAACAACTCCCCCTCCCCGTTTTATTTTATGAAATAAATGGTGCCTGTCTTGTTACTTTGGGTGGAATACCTTGCCTGTCTTGGGGAATAGCCCTCTAACATTTCCTGTCTAGGTGGCACACTGACCCCAAAGTATTGCCTGTCCGTGGCTACCCAGACACATAGCCCTAAACCAAGTATTTCCAGGACTGACAGCGTCAACGAGCCAGACCAGTGCTGCAACCATCTAGCATGCACTACCTGGGTGGCAAAATTAACAAAAGCATTATTAGAACCCTATCAGTGGAATCAAAACATTAGCCCCAGAGCAGTGACAAGGACAGACTGACAAAGACAACCATCATGATGATGAACAGGGATACCCCAGTTCTCAGAATGGGATTGCATGACACCCACTATCCCTAGGAAGACTGCCTGATGGACACCTACTTATGATGGTTGAGTTCCATAACAATAGCAGAAGCAGGCAATACAGTGCCATGAGTAACGCACATAACGTGATAAAAGCTAGAATATGTTAACTGTTGAAAAGTCCAAAGACAGTCCACTTGCTCCTGAACCAGAGCCACTTGTTGGTTCAAGGTCAATATGCCAAATTCAATATGTGACAGTCTCAGCCATCTGCAGTCAGAGAGAGAGCAACTCTGACTGCAGTATCTGTAGTGGCAGAGATAGCAATAACGGCAATCACAGCTGCAGTGATTCCAAGGTCTCTCTTCTGCGGATCTTCTATGGTCCAGCACTTGTTACCATATTTGCTGATACTCCTGACACCGCCGTGGTGTCCCCCAGGCTGGGCACCGACTGGGCCAGGGCAACATGCCTTTCACTGCAGCCACCTATCAAAGCTCTGCTCCAGCTGCCTTCTGGCCCCAGACGCACTCTCTCTGAGTCCAAACTGCTGCATGGAGTGGAGCAGAACTCAGGGAAGCAGGCTCACTGCTCCTGCTCCAGAACCATTTAAGGGGCCCCACTTTAACAATCTTTTAGGGAATTTGGGCGTAGTCAACCTGTCTGGCTACTTCCTGCTGAGCGGGGGTGCTGCATTCTTGGGGGTATTTTACATCAACATTTCAGGGGGTCTCGGTGATTCAAACCCCATAAATTTGCAATGAATCCACAGGTTCTCATCCTCTGTGGAGACAAAGCAGAACCTCTTTTCCAAAGCATCAAATCCTTAGGCCCATATTTTAAGTCAAAATACCTTTCTTAGTTCCCAGAATCAAATGTCTTTCTCCAGTCCAGAACACAAAAGACAACACAATCAACAGAATAACATACATCTGTACACATTCTATCTTTCTGTGGCCTTCAATTCACCCTCTTGCCTCCTCTTTATTACTTCCCTACTGGCCAGTCTTCTAGAGGGCATCCCTTAGAGCGTCTCTGGAGATGAAGAAACACATACTCCTTTTAATCTGACTTGGCTTGTTAATAAACCAGGGGCTAAATTGAGCTACTGTTTGTACAAAATCTTCGGCTGTCTTTCTTGTTACTTCCGTGCCTTGTTGCTTTAAGAGTTTCAGTTACTTTTTGAGGCCTTTAATTCACCCTCATGCCTCTTCTTTATACTTGCTAGTCTTTTGGAGAGTGTCCCTCAGAGTATCTCTGGGGATGAAAAATAAAAACACATTACCTTCCCCAATATGCTCCTCGATTTAGCCAGCCTGTTCACGAATCCTCACTTTGTAGATATCAGTGGGACCTCCACTTGCCATTCCCAGCTCAGCCTGGATGCCAAGACAGGCGGGGGCTGGGGGTGGTGGTGGTGCCGGGATTGAGACACGGAGGCTTCTTTTCAGGTGGAAGAACAGAACAGCAAGCTCTTTTTTTTTTTTTTTTTTTTTTTTTGCCCTGAGCTAAAAACCTTTTATACCTTTGAGCAGCCAGAGGTCAAGATTAGGGCATTGTGTACTGGGAACGGTTCTGCAGAAGACCACCAGCCAGAAAGAACACAAACATCCTTGTCAATTACAGACCACAAGGAAGTTCCTCTGTCGGTCAGGGGGATTGAGGGCAGCTAGATCACATCATATACTGAGATAATCACTTGCTAACTGTGCTACTTTGAGCTTGATTCTTCATCTATGAAGTGGCAAGAAGAGATTCTGCCCCATTGAGTTACATGACTCAGAATAAGTATTCTATAAATGTCTGCTATTCTCACTGTGTGCATTTTCTTTTCATAATTGAAATGAATGACCACTATAACTATTTTCCCAATTAAAACTTTTTGTATCAATCCAAACACAATATCCTTAGTAATAATAGCACCTTACATATACTAATACTATGTGTGTACTTTATATTTTTTGTTTATTGGTTTTGGGGATTTTTTTTGCAGACAGAATCTCACTATGTAGACCTGCCTGCTGGTCTGAACTGGCTATATAGAATAGCCTGGCCTTGAACTCAGAGATCTACTTGCCTCTGCCTAGAAAGAGCTAGGGTTACATGGATGAAACACTATATCTGGCAGTTTTACATTTTTAATCCTCAAGACAGTCCTATGAGAAACTAGTGTTTTTCAAATGTCAACATCTGAGAAATAAGTTCTGTTCCTAAGGTTACCAAATTATAAACTACAGTTAGAATCCAAATCTATGCCTCCTGGGCTCCAATGTGCAAAGTATTTTTAATCCACCATGTGGCCAAACATTCTGTATAGTCTGGCTTGAGTGGAGTGCATACAGCTCATAACAAAGCAAGGGGAAGACAAATTCCAGAGCACGTCCTACTGGGTCTCTAGAATCACACTCCCAAATAAAAAAAGCAGTGATGGAAAAAGTTTACACACTTGGTTCTTCTTTCTGGAAAATATGCTGCAAGGCACCTAAATTATGAAGCTTTAAGTCTGCTTTGGACCCCATATCTTTTCATTCATCACATAAGATCTCCGTCTGTCCAGATCCCTTCATCTCTATTCCCACAGAGTCACTTTGATGAGTAGCTGTCACCCATCCTTATTTACATCCTTTCTTGTCTGCCATTTTGCAAACGACTGTTTGTATCCACTGTGAAATGTACAACAATTCTGCCTGTAAGGAAATTCAGTCATATCTAGTATAAATTAAAACCACCACCAAGAATTCCCAATCAAAAATTTTTATTTGTGATAGATGTTCATATCACAGTGACTATCCTATTATTACTGCATCTTGATGTATCTAACAATTTTGTTAAATTTGTTTTAATACACCTAAACTTTTCCTTTGGACTCTGAATCTTTTGTCTTGGCTGAAGTTCATTTCTCTTGGCAATGTGGTGACTTCTGTTCTCATGGGTTTGTAGGTATAGATACTTCTGAGTAAGCCAAAGACTATGTGCTAATTATGTTTTAAGTTAAGCTTTTGGGGATTCCCTGACAGAGGTCATAGACAGCCATGGTATTCTTCATACAGAATTACAGCTACTTATAACCCAATCTCAGCAAAACCATCTACTAAAATCTTTGTCAAAAAAAAAAAAAAAGAATTTGATGGACTTAGAAAATTAGGACTAACTTCATTTTCCTCACTGCCCACCTTCCTCGTAACCCAGTGTAATGCCTTTGTTTTAGTGCAGAAATTTAGATTCAAATCCAGTTAATATTTACAAAGGGCCTACCCTCTGCCAGAAACCTTTGCCAAGTATTTGACACACAATATCACAATAGTTTCATTTTAGAGATGAAGCAAATGAGAGCCACAGGGGTAATGTGCCTTTTCCAATGTAACACCATAAGGAATCATGACTATAAAATATGGATATAGTAAGACCTATAAAAGCCAATTGTCTTTCTTTCCTGTTCCATGAGAACTAGACTTCATTGGAGAAAGCCCAAGGTAGCGTTTCACATGGACTCTGTGAACTCTTGCGGATCTTGGACACAGACAGATACATCTGTGGGCACCTTGCCTAAAAACTTCAGCAAGATCCTAAATACCAATTCTTCTTTTGCTCTTGGCAAAGAACCTACTCTAAGACTCCTCTAGGACAGGTGCCAAAGGGAATGGGACCACAAGTTGGAGAGCACAGAGCCAGGGGACATTGTTGGTAGGAGTCCTAGAGCCAAGATGAAAACCCAACGATCCTGGGAGGCTGGTGAGAGTGCTTACATTGTGCTTTTAGCACTGTGCTGACCTACTTACCTACTCTATTTTCTAGTAAGAAGAAATCAGATCAACAGAGAATATGCAAAACTGTCCGTAGTTCCTCTGAGGAAGCAGAATATCATTAAAAATAAGTGGCTTAATGCATTATTATTAACTTCAGGAAGACGTTTTATAAGAAAGACCTAGAAATTTTCAAGTTTCCTTTTCAAGATTAAAACAACAAGAGAAACAGATTTTTGATTTTGTAACTTGTTCCTGGATAGTCTTCTGTGTTTAACTCCCTTTATCTATATAAAATGAGTAACAGACTTTCAAAATGGCTGTGATGAATTCCAAGTGCCAATAAAGACCCATATTAATGTACTAAACCAAAAATACTATGGAAAATGATACTGCTTCTGATACTTTTGACTAAAGATAGCTGATATTACTGGTGTTTATAAATCATTATTCTTAACATTTTTGTTTGTTCTTTACCTGTGTTTATTTCTTGGGATAATCAACATCAGTTCTATTCAAGTCTATGCTGATGGAATTGATCCCTACATGTATACTTGATCATGCTAGGCACTAGCTGCATATGGCAACTGTGTACTGAACTGTGGCTAATGTAATTACATAAATGAATTTTTATTAATTTTATTTAAATAGCTCTAGAAATAAATATACTACCCTCCCTCCTTTAAAAACCCTGATTAGAGCTGAGATTCACCTAAATATATTATTTTAAGGGAGCTGCTTTGAAAACTCTATTAATTCTGAGTTGCATAACTATACGCAGATAACAGGCCAATGGGGCTGGTCTTGGCTCAGCATCAATTTTACTGTGTGCCCTCTTCTCTTACCCAACGCCCTTATAAACCAAAGAGAATAAATTGCTTCTTTTATTTGGCTATAATTTCTATAAAAGGCTATAAGAAATATTAAGTTGCTATAAATACTTGTGTTAATGTTTTTTAAAAAATATTCTTCCTTCAGTGTGTTTGGGTATGGTCTGGATACAGACTACAGATAATGACTACAGAAAAGATAATTTAGAAAATATGAACAGTGGTCTAAAACTCTAGTATAATGCCCTTTCTTTGTTTAATCCCCAAAACTCATAGACAACTACACACAAGTCAGAGAGTTGACAAGGTATCATGTACACTGTGAGGAGCAACTCAGGTTCAGATGGAACTAACCGTGAGTACTCTGCTGCCAAGGGTGCTGTCAAAGAGGCATCCCTCTCAATATGAGCCAGCATTCTTCATAACAAAATGAGCTGCAAACCCATCATTCAGTGAACTGACAAAACCACTCTTTTAATAGGTTTAGGAATCATTTTTAACATTTCACTCTACTTAAGTGATAGCACACAAAAAAGTAGGCTCTTCGGATGTCACGGAAAACTATCCAAGATTGAGCTGAATAAAGCAAAAAAAAAAAAAAAAAAAGACTGGCAATGGGTCTGATGCTAGCACTCTTTTGCACTGTCCATCTTGTATTGGTCATTTAATAAGAGGATTCTCTTCTCCACAGATTAGCAGCATGGCAACCAGGTGACAGACAGAGCCACTGTATGGTTGGTTGCCTGTAGTCACAACTTATCCAACTTTCTAAAGTTCAACTGTTACTACCAACTTATTACAGTTTTTCAATTTTAAAAAAGAAAAGAATCAGAATTTCAACTTCAAGCTCTGGAAACTGCAACTCCTCTTAAAATATTCTTTTAAATGTCTGATATGACAGAAACCTCCTGGCATCTTTGCTGGCTGACTTTCAACAAGGTGCAGTTGGATACTGTTAGGCTACCCAGCTGTGTAGTAATTGTAGTAAGGTTGTGGGTAGCTGAATACTTTTAGTAAACTTAAAACTCTCTTGATATTAACTGTATCATCAATAAGATATAATAATGATACCCCTGTATTGAAGATACTGTTATCGTTTATCATGTGTAACAAGACCTTTTGAATTACAGCCATACAAATTATAAAATAAGGCCCAAGATCTTTGGGATCTAGGAACAGCTGTGCATCAGCTCAAAAAACTTCATGGAAGATTAACTAGAGTAAATATTCCCAAAATATCTGAATGAGGTAAAGCCCTTTTACAATGCTCAAATTTTAAGTAAATTAGCTTGTGCTATTCTGAAGAAAACATTCAAGATTATTCTTGTACACATACATGCTATACTGCGTGTCTAAAAGCTTTGACAAAAAATGAGGGAAAAGAAATGTTCTACGAGTGTACAGGACATCATCTTTCACCAGCAACTTGGAAAGAACACATTTGTGATGGATGCTTTACTAAATTACTAGAGTTAATACTGGATTGTATGTGGTCAGAGGTCTGAAAGCTATACATCTGTTATTAGAGTACCAAGTAACTATTACTCATAGGGAACTCTTTCTCTTTAGAAAGGTCACAAACACCAGCATTTGAACTTACCAAATGAAAAGGAAACCTGATTACCTTATCTCAGTTTGACTACTAGAAGGAGAAAGCTGGAAAACCCCACAAAGAAGTAAGTTTAGAGGCATTAGGAAGATACATGATGGCTGAACACACAATAACCCTTGCCGGGAAAGAGGCAAAACACTGACTATAGACTGCCCTCACTGAAAAACTCATTTCCTGCTGAGTTTGTCAGAAATAGTTTAGTGGGCTTTAGGGCTTGGGCAGAAGGCATTCTCACTAAAGGATAGAGGTGTTTCCGATGAATGTTTAGAAATCGCAACAGGGAAACAATCATCCCAAACAAGATTTTCAGAGGCCCTCACCTTTCTGAACTGCACATAGACTAATGCTGACACACCCTCTCCTGGGTGGCCAAGGTTACTACCACCGCTTCCACTTACCACTGTTCCCAGTCTGCTTTACTTGCTCATACCTGACTGCTGAATAGGCAAGTAATCAAAAATGGCTCTTTAGGATGATTGAGAGGAGATTGTTTAGCTGTTGATGAAATGAAAATCAGATCATTACGAAATGAAGACAAATATTACCTGAAATCAACATGGGCTTACATTTCCCAAAATGACCACTGATATTTTTTTATTTTACTCCCACTATTTATAATCTAGCATCAAGTAACAAAAATAAAAAATGCCCCAAAGAGGGGCAAATAATATAGACAATGTTAGACCTTAAATTAACCTGTACCAAATGCCCCACCTACCCAAAGACTAGGTACTTTCCTAGAATGCTGGGAGTTGTAGTTCTTAAAAATAACAAAATCATATGTTGGGAAAGTACAGTGACCTATGGATTTTGTCCTTATGAGCCCCACAACAAGTGCTTGGAAAGTTTCCAGGTGATGGTCCTGATTAAGTTCCACTGTGGTAAGTATTTAGCATTTTTTTATTTTTAAATTTTTTATTCATTTTACATACCAACCAGAGTACCCCCTCCCTCAACTCCTCCTGACGCCCCCCCCCATCCACTCCTTACCCTTTCTGATATGGATTCCTGGGAATTACCCTAGGAGCAAGTATTTTAAAAAAAGCTTGCTTTAATTTGGCCAAAATGGTGGGACTGATTTTTCTGGCGAACTTCAGAATTAACAACCCAATACCTGATTTCCTGTAGACTAAGTTTTTGTGGGTATTACTCTCAGGGAAAACAATTCCTGCTTTAGCCACTAGAACAAACAGTGGCTGGATTTATTCATGAAGAAACAGAACAGCAGCCAAGGAATATTCATATCTACTACCTCCACTCACGCATACATTCTGGCTGTCCAAGTTTTAATTCTTTATGGAGAATTCAAACACCCTAGATTTATCACCACACAGAGTCCTCTTAATTTCTTCCCACTCTTTTTTTCATTTTTATAATTCATGTGGATAAATGTGTATGTGTGTGCAACATATATGTTTGTGTGGGTGTGTGCACATGTATGATACATGAGTTTGAAGGGAAAAGGTCTATGCTTGATGTCTTTCTCACTTTCTACCTTACATTAACATTTAAAAAATTGTATTTATAGCGTGTGCAAGATATATGTATATTTGTGTTGGTACAGGTGTGTCACAGTATGTGTGGGAATCAGAAGATGACCAAAAGAGTTCATTTTTTTCTTTCACCATGTATGACCTAGATATCAAATTCAAGTCACCAGACTTCTCAACAAATACCTAATGAGCCACTCAACTTGCTTCCCACTTTATTTTCTGACATAGAGTCTCCCACTGAATCTGGAGCTCACTGAACCAGCTAGTCTAGCTGGTCAAAGAGCTCCATGGATATGCCTGTTTCTTCCTCCCTGGAGCCAGTATCACGAATACATGCTGTTGTATCTGTGAGTTTTGGTTGTGTGAGTTGTGTGTGTGTGTTGGCACTGGGGATCTAAAGTAATGTCCTCATATTTGCCTGTCAAACACTTTACCAAATTAATCAACTCCTTAGCTGCTTCCCATTCCTATAATTATTGAGGGCTTTATTTACATACATGCTAAGTATGAAGGAGGTATCTGAAAAATATATAATTTATGTTATTAATGACCAGTGACACATATAAGAATCAAGATGTAAAATGATACAACATTAATGGAACACAATATATGGAATGGTCCTTTAGTAAGGCAGTAACAAGTGACTAATATAGCCAAGATCAATGTTTAAGTAAAGTTTAAACAAATGAAAGCCAAAGGATGGTAAACTCTTGTTATTTCATTTAGTTAACCATGTTCCTAAAAGAATGGCAGTGGGGACAAAGAAGGGTGAAGGAAGAGGTGAAGGAACTCTGACATAGGCCATGAGACTTTAGGGAAAGCAGCCCCAGAAGCACTTCCTCCTAGGCATGCATCTGAGACCCAAGGCTTGTGGGCTCCTAGGATAGAAGTCTGGCAGAGATCCCTGGCTGGGATGGTGGTCAACTGTGCTACTGGCCTTGTAAAGAGTCCCTCAACCAATGCCGGTGGTGTATATTCTAGGATACAAAATCTTTCCCCTCTCTCCTCTTACTGCTACACTCTGCCAAGTCCTGGATAGAAAGTCTGTATTTGCAAACATTTCTTTTACAATGTCATTATGAAAATGGTCTGATCATGACCATCTAACTTCAATCTGAACAAACATTCTAGCACAACCTTAAATTCTGTATATCTAAAAATAACCTTCTCTTGTGTGTTTTGCCTCCTATAAGGTAGAGGTATGTGGGATGGGGTGGGATGAGGCATATCCATATGTTTGAGGGTGGGTGAATGGAAGGGTACATACATCTGTGTGCATGCAGAAGCCAGAGGATGTAAGTTGGGGGTGTGTCCTGTTCTATTGCTCTCTGCCCTCTTCCTTATTTCCTTAAGGCAGGGTCTTTCATTAAACTAAGAGGTAGAGGTAGGCTGTTACTCAGCAAGTCCCAGTGGTTCTCCTGTCTCTATCTGCCACAGGATTAAGGCTACAGACGCTCATAAAGTTTTTTTGTTTTTTCAAGACAGGGTTTCTCTGTAGCTTTGGAGTGCGTCCTGGAACTAGCTCTTGTAGACCAGGCTGGTCCCGAACTCACAGAGATCTGCCTGCCTCTGCCTCCCCGAGTGCTGGGATTAAAGGCGTGTGCCACCACCGCCCGGCACTCATAAAGTTTTATGATCAACTTCTCTAGTATTTTAATGGCTTTAATTTTCCTGGAACACCCAACAATCCTGCGAAAACAGTGTTTCCTATTCAACAGGAATACAGACGAGTGCCTGCTTGTAGATGGTGACTGCATTTTTGTTTCCCAGCCACCCAGACCTGAATAATCACACAGACACTATATTAATTACAACATTGTTTGGCCAATGGCTTAGGCATATTCCTAGCTAGCTCTTACACCTTAAATTACATATTAAATTTCTATTCATTTGTATTGCCATGAGGCTATGGCTTATTGGTAATGTTCTAGTATTTTCCTTTTTCAGTGACTACATAGCATTTCCTTGACTCTGCCTACTCTCTCTCTCTCTCTGTTCTGATTTCCTGCCTGGCTTTACTCTGCTAAGCTTTTGGCTGAAACAGCTTTATTCATCAACCAATAAAAGCAACACATATACAGAAGGACATCCTACATCACTTGCTCTTGCTCAAACTTCCTCCCTTCTCTGACCACTGAGCCTACAGAAACAATTAATTAAACCCCTACATGGATACAGTGTGAAACTGTGAAATTCTTAATGGCAGGGATGTCTTATTCAATTATAAAATTAATAAATATTTATGCAGTGACTCTCACAATTAGGACACTGTTCAAGGCATTGAGGACAAATCAATAAGAAAAACCAAACTAAAATACTCTTACAGAGATTATATCCTAGTGGGCGACAAAAATAAGCAAAACCAAAATTTATTAATATCATTTCAGGGGGTAAAGTAAGTTGGGGAGAAAAAGCATTGAGTATAGTTTTGCAAATGAATAAGGTAGTCAGGGAAGGCCTCATCTAGAATTCTAATGTTGTCCCTGTCTCTTTTCAATAAATATTTCTTTGAATGAAGAGATCTAACAGGGCAAGAAGTCTGAAAGGTTGTAAACATTAAATCTCATATGATTGTACCAAAATAAAAAACATGGTATCCCATGTAATATTGTTCTGCCAAATCTTAAGAACAAATGGGCTAATTCAAATGAGCTTTTGTAGCAGTTTTCTCTCAAGGCCTGCTGAGTTTGCCTGTCATGTATACTCCATGTCCTAACCTTGGCTATCATCTTGTCTTTGTACCATAGATAAATTACTC